>CM068827.1:74821743-74964243 GCA_028554795.2 Sinohyriopsis cumingii | reverse complement strand
AATGTAAAATAATATTATTAATACTAAAGACCTACAAGTGGGCATGTGAAAAATATATGCAAGTGTGCCTCAGATGATCCCATCAACAGATTTAACTTTTTGAAGATGGAGAAAATATAGGAAGGTATATGTTTTTGGAACATTTGTTTTATTTACTGAGAGAGTTTTGATTTGAAGTGACGAATTGTGGTGTTCTTCAGATGGCCAAACAGCGTAATTCATTTAGTTATGGTTCATTCCGTCAGCGAATGGGCAATTAGATATATCCATTGTGATTGTCCAAAGAAACTTTCAAATGTCAGACGCACTGTTCATTGAATACGCGAAGCAGAGTCAAAGGAATTGAAATGGCATGCTTCATTGAATCTTCAATTTCATTCCGTGTCCTTTACATGATAAATATTTGATCCTTGTAAATCAAAACAAATAGCGATCAATTTAAATGAACACTCATCATTTTCGCGTCGTAAATGTTGAATCACATCAAAAATATCTCTCAGCGTTTCCTATATCAAACGAGGCGTTATAAATAATCAATTAAGTTATTGATATGTTCTGTGTGTCAAGTGGAAGTATCACAAACAATATCCCGTCCTTATAGATGCAGCAAATACCGAGAAAAAATTTGACGCGGAATTTCTGATGTTCCTTATCATTGCGTTGATTATTTTTCGTAAATGTTTGAACTGCAAGTGCTAACTGAGATATAGAATAGATTAATTAATTGAAATTTGTAATGTATGTCGAAAATCTGTAATATTTCTTTTGCTGTGTTTCTACTCTGTGATTAAATAAAAATTGACGTAGCCGTGAGGGCAAGGCTAAAATTGCAAATTGCTATTAATATCCCAGGATTGGTCTTCAACAATACCTTCATGAATAATTTGGCCGTAAAAGAGCTTAAACATAAATTATGGAACTCAAAGTGCTGGAGACAAAAAATATGAAAAACAATAATAAGATGATATTTACGATGACTAGGAGGAGGAGGACAATACGATAATTATATTTGGTGGACTGAAGTAAAATCTAAAAGTGTGCAGAGTGGGCATGTTATTAAACCACAACAGGTATACAATATTCTATGTAGTTACGAATACTCGAAGTAACACCTGGAAAAGCTTATAAAAACAACGATTACTGATAGTAGCTTATAGCTTGGACATTTTCAAAACTCATCTAAAGTTTTGTATTTTGTCTTTTGATGTTCCTGCATATGTCTGATAAGATACAAATTCGAAACTTACGATATGTGTAATTAGCCCTAATAGGTGTTGAAAGAATTCGGTCATCAACTATACAACATGCACAGTCAGACGAAGATTTCTTTCAAAGCATATAAGTTAATTATATGATAAAATTTCAGTCTTAGGTGACCACTGATGATGGATAATTGTTGCTGAAATAACGGACAAGCCGATAATAAGACTTCCTGCATGGTTCTGGCAAAAGACTGACATAATTTCAGAAATATGTAGGGAAACTTCACTGTAGAAATTGCATTATAAATATACTGTGTGTGAATACGACTCAAGTTCACTTTATTTGAAAACATCGACGAACACAACAACAACATCAAGAACACAAATATGTTAAAAATTCACCAAAGACTGTTCTGAGCAAAGACGAGAAACTATGTAATCACTCTGGTAAAAGATGTAAACTCCTTTATCCTACAGGGAAATATGCAGAAAGGTACAGTATTTTATAAGATGAACACTTTCAAAGAATCCAAATATAGCACATATATTTTAGCGCTCACTAGTAGGTAATGTACAATGTTGTCTGAGCAAAGATGGCGTCATTTCCATGTGTTTACGGAATAGTGCAATAATGTATCTTTCCTGGGATCTAAAAACTTTATGCATTTATCGTATTCGTAAAGGTCTAGGTCACCAAATCAGGACAAAACCAGTTGAAGCCTGTTGACTAGCTGGGGCGCGGACAGGATTTGTTGGCCCCAGGAGAAGTTCTCCAGTAGGCCCCGTATAAATTCCAGAAAAAGAAGAAAAACACAAAAGTTCTCTTTGGCGGTGGGCCACACGATTGTTGTGGGCACCCATAATTTCCACTTAGTTGTCACAAGTGATACCCTGGACTTGGCCCTGCTGACTGGGCAGGATGTCAAGGCGTGTGTGCTTTTAATGAGTGCAAGCCTTGTCGTCAGAAAGTATTATCGTTAGATATGCACTAGATATATACATATATTACTCTCTACGCATTATTTACTATAATTTCCATTTTGGTAATGGCTACATATTCGGAACATGCATTTAGTCATACAGTGTAAGACGTGGATCTTGATAATTATCCCTTTATCTTTGAAATGGTTAAAATGTTCAATGTGCACACTGTTTGCTACTTCTATAAAATGTAAAGGTATTTTTAAGGCTAATTTAGGTACTATATGCAACATTTGACAAGGAAATTGATCGATTTGACAATGATATTGTTTTAAAATCATAATGAAGCTATCACATAATTATTTAACTGTCCACCTGTATTCACATTTTTTGCCGGTGTCGCTTCAAAACCACGTATATATTCAAACATCTATATGGTACAAAAAGCAAGCAGCCAACAGTAAGTTTAATAGCTTAAACACTCATTAAAGCAGCTTCGCACAAGGTCACGTGATATACGCGAACGTCAAACGTGCAGACAGCAGAGTGCAATAAAAAACAGTCACATACATACAGATAAACAGTCAGACATACAGATAAACCTTCAGACATACAGATAAACAGTCAAACACACAGATAAACCTTCAGACATACAGATAAACAGCCAGACATACAGATAAACCGTCAGACATACAGATAAACCTTCAGACATACAGATAAACAGTCAGACATACAGATAAACATTCAGACATACAGATAAATCGTCAGACATACAGATAAACAGTCAGACATACAAAGAGTAAAAGATATATTATCTTACTGAAAACGTATCTTTTCCTTTATAACTGAACTTTTCAAATTCAAGTTTTGTCAAGAAGAGTAAATATATTACAGATTTGAATAAACCATGTTGAGCTTCATTTGTCATGATATTTCATATGAACATTTCAGTTGCCTGGTTCTCTTTTAAATGTTTTTGTCCACCGCTTACTCGAGAGAGCCTTCAAACTGTATGTTGTTTGGTTTTGTTTATCATTTTTGTGCAAATTAACAAATTTGTATGCCTTCCTAAAGCCCATTCGTCCATATGTCGGTCCATTCGCAAAATCCCGAAGCCCTTCCAGCGTTCTATGTTTTGTTTTGCTATTTATCAAACACTCAGTAATGCTTCAGTCCAAGGAAAGGAATATTATATTTCCTATAATTATGGCACTTTAACAGCATCACATCGCCAAATGGCCAGTGAGCATTTCAACACTTATCCAATTTTTTCGTTGCTTGATTGCACAAAATTCGATGTAAAGTTGAATCACTCATTGATTAAGATTTAAGGGATAACGAATATATTTTAACCCCTTTTTGCGAGCTATGGCCGCCTATATTTGTCTAAAATTAGTCATGTTATTAATCATACATTCTAATATTGTTTTAACCAGATATTCGTTCAAACTTTATCTTTACAAGACAGTAGAGTCAACCATTGTCATATATTTTGATCTTTTTTCAAGAGGTTTTATTTGAGATTTTTTTTACAACCTAAACATGTTCAAATGCTGTAGGTCTTAAGCTTTGTATTTGTTGAATGTCATTAAATTATCAGTTAAACTGTTTCGTAAAATGGTTGAAAAATTAACTTCGATGATTAGCTTGTTGTTTTCAGTGATTCCTCATAATCAACGTATAACGGGCTAACTTTTAAAATATTCCGGCAGTATCGTTTTGATAATAATAATTACTATGAAGATTCATTTATTGAAGGTCCGATCATTGTGGCCATCCGTCAATTTTGACTATTTTTATACAAAAATATCGTCCTTCGTCGACCTAAAAGACCTTAATGTATTGTGAATATTTAAGCAATTACATTATTGACTGCCATTTAGCAGTTTATCAAGGCCTTATATAAATTAATAGATTAATGAGTAGATTGTAAAGTTTGTCAGAATCGTGCTTAGAGTTACTGCCCGTGAATGTTTCAACAAACTCGCGTGATGTGATATGCACAAAGTGAACATCTTAACCTACGTAATCAAGGGTCATATCACGACATTAATGAAATAAAGATTGATTGCTAAATTAACTTGTAGATGGCGCTACTGATAAAGTTCTACGCTAGCATGTTCATCTCAATGACAATAAAATAATTGTACAATCTCGCAAATACTGAACAAAATGTAAAATATCAACGCATCCTGGTAGATTTTATTTCGAGTGTACGATTTATTTATTTGTGCAATTTTGTTTAACTATTTTATTTGTATCCTAGTGTAAGAGAACTTTGTTGTACTATATTTTCTTTCCATCTTAACCATATTTTAACTCATTGTATGAGGGGCTTTAGAATAATGAAAATTAGTTCATCCGAGTTCTCGCACGTTTAACTTATGATTTTGTTTCGTCCTTGACATGTGCAGTCTGATGTACAAATCCAGAGGGCACACTTATCGCATATTGCCAAGTGACCTGTGGCTCACATCGAGCAAAATATTCAGGGTTTCAGTTTCATTTCCCGATGGAATATATCAGGCCCGGCCCTAAAATTTGCGGGGCCCAAGGCAGCAGGCGATTAGCGCGGGGCCCTAAGCAAACAAAATTGCATTGCCTGAAAGCGCGGGGTCCAAGGTGGTTACCTCGTTTGCCTTGCCCTATGGCAAGGCCTGGAATATATTATTCATTGAACCGATTCCTTCTTTTAGCTCAAACCTTTGACATATGTTTGGTGTAACTGCGTCAGATATGACAATCGTGCTAACCGCGTGATCAGCCTATATTAAAATCTATTACTTACTGTATATTCAGCATTGAAGTTGGTGTTGTTAATCTGAGAAAGTTAGGAAAATTCCAGGGTAGGACGACATGCAAACAGGATGACGGCTGTTGAGATAATGAGGCAGGGGCATAGAGCTTTCCTTATTTATACACATTCTGATGCTAAATTTCTGTTCATGTCAAGATACCTGTAACGTAACGACACTCCGTTCACGTCTTTGTGTACAAATAATTATGAAAAGAAATGACAAAAGTTACAGATGAAAATTGTTTAAATTTAATTTCTGCCATTTAAACTCCTGTATCAGAAGAAAAGAAACATATATGAGGTCCTTAAGTCTATAGCGTTCAGTCAACCGACAGCCTAAGTACAAAGGACAATCTGATTCATCTATCTGAGACTTGTTCTCAGACTTTGACATCAGTCCACACAGCTGATGTTACCAGTCCCAAATAGTGTCATTAGCTGCAAGTCACGGCAGTCGTGAGAGAGAGAGAGAGAGAGAGAGAGAGAGAGAGGACTAAACATCTAGAAAAATGCAAATTTGACTTCATTTGCACCATTTTGGTGCCCACAGTAGCTCCTGATTTTGCCATGTGCAACTGTTCCTTTTATGCCATCAATGACCATGAGATTCTACTTCTCCTGTTGCAGATAGGACTCACGGTACTAATTATATGGAAAATGCGTAACCAGTCTAGGAAAGGGTCAGGATAAAATAGAGCATTTATGGGTTTGGTTTGCCATGATTGGTTAATAATGAAAGTAAAATCTTAGTGAAAAGAATCTTTTGAAAGATTGTCCCAGTTATAAATGAAATAAACAGACGTCATGTTTTACTGATGGAATTTCAGTCCTTTTACAGACTTGAATTTGGAAAATTCGTTACTGAAATTAGCACCTAACGCGTTGGTTTGGTATTATAAACATTTTTCAAACACATGTTGATCCAGAAAACAAAGAAGCTGTGATCAAAAATATGTCTTTACTAATAAACATAAATTTCATTACGAGCATTCAAAAATTCAAAGTTATTGAATTTTTAATATTTTGATGTTTACTTAAATTTACTATGGGAGCTGAATTAGTACAGTGAATCCTATAGAGAACAATAGTCCTACAATGGTTCCACATAGGCATAGACAATTCAGTTTACTATATATGCAAAATTATGGTTTTATTTGTGGCTAATAAGCAACGTGAAAACCTTTTGTCTGCCTTTTACAGTTGGATATTAAACACACTTTAGATACTGCAAATGTTGCCATGTACGGGGTAGGGGTGCAACGTTATAAAGAGTGTAAATTTCATTATGCAAGGTGGGGGTGTTTTACAAATTGGTTAATATATATTACTATAGGGAAACCATTTTATCTGTTCTCTTGGAATACACCAGCTTCAATTGTTAAGAAACTCGTCTCCGTTGTGTAGAAATAGCGTTATTCCGCCTTCATCCAGGGTCTGGACAAATGAGGACCTAACTATTAGCGATTTAGCCACCCAATATATCACGTGACAAGCGTGTCAAATGATGGTTCCTTATATGGAAAGGACATCAACTGCTGTGCACCAGTTATTAGTTGGACATTTACCAATACCTGCTACCAAGTAATCCCTGATTTGCTTTGGCAAGCACTTTCGGAAGCAAGGTTAGGTCCCGATTGTGTTGCTTAACTACATGGTAGAGACCGGTCTGCTGACTGTTCTTGATGTAACCGATGCTATTATTGTCTATGAAACACAGAAAAATGATACCCCTTCGACAGACATCATGAATATTCAATCGTCAGCAAATTTATAAAGCGCTCGAAAACCGACGACAATCATCTGACCCACCGCGTGATGGCTGACTCCAGATAGCCTGATTATCTTTTGCACGACTGCTATCAATGCAGAACTCTTGTTGGAGTTCAGGCGAAGTGTCTGGTTGAGTACATCTTTACATACTACGACGATAGTATACACATCAGCGAGCCAGTATGTTCGCCTATGCCCGCATCAACCTTCTAGCCATGCTCCGACATTTCGATAATAAGGGGCTGTCTGAGTAGGAACTGGCTTTCATCTGCATGCACGCGTGGGAGATACATTAAACGGTGACTTAAGTAACCAATTTAAAATATGCAATTTTATACAGTTTATAGAATGACGGAGGAACGATAATTTTTAAACCATTTGAATTATGACGTAGAAAATTTTAAAGCTTAAACTGTATTATTTTCTTACAAAATAAGAGTATTTTCATTAACATTATCTACGGTTTACACATTTCACGAATTTTAATTGAAATCTCCACTTAACGTAATTTAATGTTTACTTGAATCCGTTCAATGTTAGATGCACATTTGATCAAAAAAGTCGAACTACACTCTTTGCAATTGAACTGGATATTCTCATTATGACCATCCATATTAACTCAGTTTTCTTTGACAGAAAGAAATAAGTTCGTGCTTGAGAATGAAAGCAAATGACTCCTGCTCATTTCTACTAAAAACATTCCGCCTCATAAATGTTTCACGAAGTAAAGAAAGAAAAGGCGCATCTTTATTTCCTTTCTCAAACGAAGCCTTGCAAACAGGAAATCAAATCATAGAAGCTGTTTCCGCGCAACAGTAGCAGCATCTTGAATGTTCGGCTACACTGCCAGCGGTTTAAATTGTCTGTAAACACAATTAACTATGCGGGGTTTTTAATAATCATCGACAGTCCAGTTAAAATAGCTATATCACGCATCACAAAAATTTGTTTCTGTGTTGTATTCTAACGAATGGTTGAGAAGAGATTAAACATAATTGTGTGGTTAGGATGACATGGGTGTGTAAAAGAAACGAAGATATTTTGCACCATCACAAAGACTGGAAACAACCATATCTGCTTATTTACCATCTACATCAAACGGGTATGGTAATACACATCTGGTATTGAAAGAAAACTAGGTTGAATCCACATTACCCCTGCACAACCATTTTTTTAAAATGGCGAAATAACCATTTTATCTGTAATATTCTGATTCATCCATTGGATTATTTTCCTCTTAAGTTGTATTATCCCCATTTCTAACTAAATTTAATACCGTGTAACATGTTTGATAAGTTCAATGAGGTACGAATTTCAAATCTCAAAATGTTGATTGCCGTAGTGGTACGACATGGGCCTTTCACTGACTTGTTTATCAGAAGTCTGCAAATAATGTACGCCATAAAAGAGCACAGAACAAATAATGACTGACAGATAGCTATGTACAAGGTATACGTATATGCAAGAGGTAGATCTAAACCATGACTTCATTAGAGTAACATATTTAAAGTGATGAAAAACACTGACTTTACTGAGTCTCTTGAAATTCTGGACGAGTACACAGGCATGGAGAAATCAACTCATCAAATTAAAAGTAGCTGTAGTTAAATTAAATTCTTCTGGAAAAATGATATGGTAGTAGTAGACGCAGTAGTAGTAGTAGCAGCAGTAGTAGTAGTAGTGGCAGTATAAATAGTAGTAATAATACTGGTGGTGGTGGTAGTAGTAGTACAGGAAAAACAAGAAGTGAATAAGACAGAGAAGAAAATAAATGACATATAGACTGAAGGACAAAGAATAATAAGCAAACACAAAATTAATGCAAACAATTAAAAAGTACGATGCTAATGTAATTAAAATACCAGTATTTAAACTAAAACTACAATATCACTGACTTCACATAAAAAACCAACCATGACCGCGATATGCATAATAAGAACTTACAGGCTAAAGTATCGTACTAAAATATAAATTATACTACAAAATGGAGATGATATAATTCTTTTTTACTCATGCCTTTAATGATAGTGTTGTGGGGACTGGGTTGGGGGAAGAGAATTACTAGTGTACTTGCAGTTCAAAATGTACTGAAGAATACTGCTTGCAAGGTGTTGACGATTTTGGGCCTTACTGTTTCAGAGACATACAGAGACATTCCACAGAACTACTCTTTGGGGTGTATGACCGTTTTTTGTTTTCCTCAAGAAAATACGTGGTAGGGATCCATACAATAAACCTCTCTTTCTAACGTTATCTTCTACATATTAACGAAAAACATGGTCCAATTCGATTCAGACAATGCCGGCATTAATTTGCTAAGGTCGTGACTGGAGATTTGATTTACCGTCCACTCATGATATTAGTCACCATGACTGTCACACTGAGCGTGATTTTTTAATCCATTATTTTACATCTTTGCTAACTTTCTAGGACGTGTCAGAGGAGTTAGTCCTTTTCTTTATTTATTAGACCTAAAGGCAATGACGTCGTTTGGAACAGACAATATTGGCTGAGGAGCTGTTTTTGATTGCACGGCAGGCAATTCAGATTGCTTGTATGATAGGAAATTAAGTTCACTTTTCATGGATTCTAAGTTCTCTGCCTGTCTATATCTAGAAAAAAAATCAATACCAATTTTTCCAGACGAACTCATGCTTCCTTTAAATCATGTGCTTTCTAAGAAACACCCATAAGGAAGAAGGGAAACATTACCCAAACGCTGTTGTACGATGCATATTATGTGGATATGCGAAGAAGAAAATGGTATCAAGGTGTTTATGAGTCGTGCAGACAAAATAATTTTACATGCAATTACAATATATGCGTGTGTGTGATAGCATGTGAAATCATTTTAAAAATGAAGTATAAATCTGTAATATGGGAACAAAATTATATGCCTTTATTTCGCATTTACTCATACTAGTGCAAACTGAAGATAGCTATTATATTTGTGTATAAGACATAATTTTGAGAATATAACACAAACTAGTTTGCTCAGTAAAGAACTTGGGTCGTGTTCACAACTCTGTCTAGTATGTCTTTGGCAATGTTCATATGACTCAAGTATTACTCAACATAATACCATCAGTTGTTTTGTTCGTTATTGTGCTTTCGTGATTAAAAGTACATTTTGTAACTGGTCTAAAAACTTAGTCATTACCTTATATTTGTATCAAACAGTGAGACGGTTGATTCAAGATGCTCTTTCATATACATAGAATATTTACTAAACCGCACCTACGGACCACGTACCTTTGACAATCAATTATCAAAGCAAATATTTTTGAATTTTGAAGAATGACACTCTATATAAATGCTATCAGTTATTACGGCATCTATTAGTTTCATTTGCATTTTATGTCAGGTTGATCTTTGTTTTAAGTTGGTACTATTTTAGTTAAACAGGGCCCTTATTCTTTATAATATCTTACATTAGTCGTTCCATTTACCTTGGCTATGAAAATTGCATTTCCTTTTCCTCTCATGGGTAAATAATATCTCCCTTGGTGAGAAAAATGATGCGAAATCTAATGTCTCCTGGCAGTTTGTTAATTTTTTATGCATATTTTATTATTTTAGAAGTTTTGCAGTTTCAAACAAAGCCGTATTTAATTGTTACTCGGTGCTTGGTAGACTAGAATGTGTTAGATTCGCAAGTATATTTCGATAGCATACTTAATTCGGATAAGGTCATATCACCGACCGCTAAAACTCAAGTATATATGTATGTATGTATGTATGTATGTATGTATGTATGTATGTGAATGTGTGTATGTGTATGTATGTATGTATGTATGTATGTGAATGTGTGTATGTATGTATGTATGTATGTATGTATGTATGTATGTGTGTTGTGTGCGTATGTGGGTGGATGAGTAAAGTAACATGTAATAGTCTTGACATGTGCTTATAAATGCAATTGTCATAATTGTAGTGATGAAAAAATAATCCATTAAATATGCTCGGGGTGAAAATTTATCTCAGAATTTTAACATGGGTTAAATGGTTTCTTTTCTCATTTGTTGAAATTTGGGATCAATATTCAGAATAATAAAGCAAAATTATTGTCATGTGAGGCTACTATTATTATAACGATATGAGCTGGTAAATTCAGCAATTTCCTGAAAGTATTAATTTGCATACCTACCTACCTACCTACTTACCTACATACCCGCCTACCTACCTACCTACCTACACACACATACATACATACATACATACATACATACATACATACATACATACATACACACATACATACATACATACATACATTGCTATGTTGTCTACCTTTGATTTAGAAACAGAAGTATTAAATAAATGGAATGCGTCATGACACAATACAAGAAAGCGCGACTTCATGATCAGAGGAATCTTCTAGGTTACGTTGTCTCAAGTCATATGAAGCACGCTATGAACATTCTTTATCTAAAATTGTGAAGAAAATAAATCGCCCCTTTCACGTTAGATAAAAGCAGAGTGCAAATCGAATGTCACTGAATTAATTGAAGTATCAGTCGTAAATAACAACGTCGTTTCTTTGTAATAATCTAGAGTTAGCATCATGCATCTCAAACGTCAATCACATTTCTCGAGATATCCCTATAACTCATGCCAAGAGATTATTTGGCTAAGCGAAGTCTTTATCTTTTACAGAATCACCGAACCTAAATAATTACACTTACATGAAGCCAGTTTTTGAAGGTTTTCTCATGTAAACATGCAAAGTGTGCTGCCGCTTGCTATTCTTTTCATTCGATTGATTGCTGATAATGAAGTAATCAAGAGTAATTGGATTTAATATACATTTCGCATGTATTTTCAATTGAAATCTTTAAATATATCTTTTCTTACACTGACACATAATACATTTATGTTAGTCTCCAATTTACCTTTTACTGTAAAGGGACTCATAAGCATTTCTAAAAGACGTGCAAGCATTCGTAGAACACGTACTATGCATTCATAGAACACGTATTATGTAGTCAGTACTTATCTTTTTATGTAGCTTACAATTTATCCACCTACACGATCTAGTATAATTTAATTTCACGCTTCCTCCTACAACGTTCAAGCAAGAGGGGTTTGGAAACAAGATATACATACCCTGTTTGAAAAACTGAGAATGCAGAACAAGCTGGAATACTTTTAGCGCTGAACAAACATACGTTTAAAGTCAACGCGCTTTCGAATTTTGCCCAAATGAGCATAAACCATTGCATATACGGAAGACTTGTAGTTTTATGAAATACATACGGTATATACTCTGCTATATGTCGGGTCTAACTGCACAAAACTGTACGAATTAGCAGATCATAAAACAATAAGGCCCATGTCGGTGTTTTACGTTTTTAAAAGAAACTTTAATTAACTTCCTGAAATCACTGAGCTCCGTTTGTACACTTTGCATTTTTATGTTAGTATTTCCTGAGATAGTTGAAGCGATTTACTCACTTAATGTAAGTTCTAGCTTGTTTGTAACTGACGGTTTATTTTCAAATTATATAGTATTCGCCTGCACCCCACCCCCTCCAATCCCGGGCAGTTGTACCCTACTAATGATTTTACAAACCAAAAGTCTGAATGATACCAACGGTACACTGAAAGTAAATTCATTAATTTATAATTTATAATCCAAATGTCGGCATTATGTTAGTGTTTCAAAACAAACTGGAGTTTCTTTACTGACAGGGCGTCCATTTTTGCGTGGCTGAGTCTAAATTTCCATCCAACATGATTGAAGTAGTTGATCATCTTCGATAACTTCTGAATAATTTCGCAAAATCCAGTAAATCTGGGAGTTACAACCTTATTTTGCACCCCTTATACATTTTATTTGCTTACAATTTTGGAAGACACAGTAAAACAAAACACTGAAAATATTGGATGACCCTTCAATAGAGGCTAATGGATTGATGGATGAGTGGGTTGGAAGACGGATTGATGGGTGTATGGAGCAATTAGTACATATGATCGGCAAAAATTAGGGCCATTTTGAAAAAGACTGCTCATTCCAGGTTACACTTTTGTTAAAACGAGTTCTTGTCATTTCCAATTATTTACGCAGATGTATTAAACGTCTAGCTTTATCAGTCTGCCTATATCGCTAACAGAATACAAGCGTATTGCATTATCCCTCTCCATGATACAGACTAACATAGATCCTTAAGTTTTTGTTCTTGACACAGTGATTGACAAAGAATTTTAATCTCTGTAATGAGTTCATTCTCTTCATCTTCTGACACTTGCTTTTAGAAGATAAACTCAAACGTTTTTCCTTTGTCCTCTGTTTTATAATATTACAGTATATCCCCCTATCAGCTGTACGATACAATGCTTAATCTTGCGTTTTTCGAAATTCATTTTCTTTCTATTTGTGTCTGTCTCAAACTATTGAAATAATTTTAGACATGTTCGCAGGTAGAAAGAATGAGTATGTTCTATATTTAATATGACTGGAGAAAAATGCGAAGGTCTTTACATTAGTACTGGGTTTTGAGGACAACTTGTATTTTCAAATTGCACAAATCGATCTTTTTCTCAAACTGAGCCATTGAAGTGCGTATCACTCCGTGCAAATACCGAGTAGTTCATTTTAGACACTCAGAGACCCAATCCAATGATTAAAATTAAAACAGACACAATAAATAGGGATCTGAAATAAAAATATAGAATCAATAATAAGACATTTTGACATCAAATAAAATATAATAAAATGACAGCAACATAGTACTATCTATTAAACATTACATTATTCATGGCTGCATTTATTTACCTCCCGCTACTACTATTTTTATTACTAGTACTATTACAATAATGATAAAAATGCTACTACTACTACTACTACTACTATTACTACTACTACTATGATGACGATAAAAAAAAGAATTATAGGCAGTCGCAGAAGAAGAGCAAGATGCTGGTGCTGTTGTTGTTGTTGATGATGATAATGATGATGATGATGATGATGATGAAATTTAAAAAGGATAAAAATGAGTTACTGTATTTCTGTATTGTTTTGCATAACTTCTTTATGGAGTTATCGAAAACGATATATCCTCCAAAACCAGTCTAGCCGTTGAAAGTAATATAATATAATAAAATAAAAAATAAAAAATTAATATAATATAATATAATATAATATAATATAATATAATATAATATAATATAATATAATATAATACAACATAATAATATATAATATAATATAGAATATATTATAGTAGAATCTAAAAAGGCAGGTTGTCCTAGAGTAGTTTCGTTGGTTGATTGCAGATTTTACTCTGCGCCATCACTGTAAAGCTATCTAGCGCCAAAAGGATTATAAATAAAATAGTATTTGTCAAAAAGGTTTATTACCAATGGGCGATAACGGTACAATGGGCGATAACGGTACAAAAATCAACTATGATAAGGTGAGAATATACGAAGTTAATTATATAATGAGATATAAATTAGTAATTAACAGTAAAACTGTCGGTTAAAATTCTCAAAGGAAATATTGCACAAGACCCATAAAGAAGTTATGCAAAACAATACAGAAATACAGTAACTTCCTTCAAGAAATTTAAAATACAAGACACATCTACTGCATCAGAAAGTTAATTCGTGTTCTGAACATTGTCGTAACGATCGTGTGTAGGTTGGAAATCGAATCCCTTTCGTGTGTCCGGGCAAATTATATAAATAGGACCAATTCGGAATCTTGCAATGAGTTTCGTCCTACTGATGGTTCTTTAGGAAGAAGGCCATTCGCCTACGGTTGGATTAATCATATCGCGTTTGTTATTCACAGAATCATTCCATAATGCCTACCACTTTCTAAATAAGGATTTTTTTTATAGCAGGTTCAAAGTCAGTCTATCGTATTTTAAAATCGGATGGTTTAAGAGATATAGCTATTTTAGCAGCGCTATGTTCTTTTTCATTAATTTTAATACCGACATGTCTGGGCAACCAACATACCATATAATAAAAGGTACGCAGCTCGATAGTTTTGGTGAGAATATTTGTCAGTAATGGGTTTTCAATCTTCCTATTGTGTAGTGACTTAAGTGTTGGTAGTGAATTGGCGAAGATGATAGAGTTTAAAATATGTTTGCTTCCGATATATTTCAGGACAAGGTCTATTGCCCAGATTTCGTGTGAAAATGTCGATGCACCATCTGACAAGTGAAGTTTTTGTAGTGTGATTGCAACTAATGAAGGCTGAATCAAACATTTCGTCCTTTGAGCCATCAGTGGAAATCCGAGTGTAGTTCTTAAATTTGGAGAGAACTGTTTGTACGACTTATGAACAATGGAAGGATTTATACTGAATTTGTTTCTTTCATGTAGCGCAAAAAGTATGTGGGTTATTAAGAAGCCATTAAGGTGTTACATTAACAAAACACTTTCGGTCTTCTGAAAGATCAATTTGTGTACTGTCAAGGCTGGATAATATTCTAGTGTCAAGTATAGCTGCGACATTATATTTATTTTGATATAATGTCTTGTGTGTGGGTTAAAAACCAGACAAAAAGTAGATTTCGAAGGGTTTGATCTTAATTTTAGGGCAGATTGTACAAATGTTTCTCTACGATGTTATAGAGGTGGCTCATTCGCTTTATCCAAAAGGATTTCACATGGTGATGTCATCAATGCTTCGAGAGCGAGACGTATTGCTTGATCGTGAGCTGGTTCAAACTACTTTAAGTATGACATTCAAGCTGAAAAATAAATGCATAGTCCAGTTTGAATCTAAGAAAGGTTCTATATAGGGTAAGATCGACTTTTTTTATTAACAATGTAGTCAGTGTGCGCTACCACATTTTGTAAATCAAGGGATTTCGAGCTGTTTGTAAATGTCTGGAATGAAGGTGAATTTTCTGTCAATGGCAATACCTAAAATCTTTGTTTCTTCCACAACCAGTATATGTGTTTCTTCCATCATGAGTATAGAATCATCATTTTGTCTTCGTAGTTGACATAAATATATGCTAAAAATACTATTTGAAACCAGACACAGGGGCCGAATGTTTTAATCTTGTTTGTACATTTATTGCAATTGTCATTCAATTTTACGCATGAGCATCGATCGATAACATATTAGGAAATCATCAATATATACGGAGCAATCCACACCAGGAGACACAAAATTGATAATGTTATGACTTTTGATGTCATGGTAATGGGAATGCAGTTGACGGGAACTGTGCTTTCCTTACCTGGTTTGGGAACATGTAGTTTTTGACATATTACCAGAGGCACATAAATCACTGAAAATTTCCAAACGAACTCTTAATGATGGTTTTGGTAGATTTTCAAAAACTGGTAATGCATTTAGTCAGACTTGGTGGATGCATCAACTCTGTAACTGAAAACACGCATACCGAAGAAGTATCATTTGTAAACGTGTTCAAGCAAAAAGGCAACACACAATCCTGCGATACCTATAGTGACATCTCCTTGATGTTTATAGCTGACAAAATCTTAGCCAGCCAGATTTCTGTTGAATCGCCTTGTGTACCACATTGATCAAGGTCTCGTTATATAACGTCAGTGTGGCTTCAGGAAATTACATTGATCCACATGCATGATGTTTGCAGCTTGCCAACTCCAGGATAAATGAAAGGGACAGAACTCCAGCCTGTACAGGACATTGATCAACCTGATAAAAGCATTTGACATAGTCAGCTGTGGAGGACTATGGTAGATCATGGCAATGTGAGGTTGCCAGATAAATTCATCGTGATAGTTTGGCAATTTGATGTTGGCATGTTGTCTGGAGTTGTGGGCGATGGTAAATTATTTGAACCATTCCCAGTCATCAGTGTAGTCAAGCAAATTTGTTTACAGACCCAAACCCTCCATGATGATGTTTTCGGCCATGCTTAATTATTTCTTCCGTGACTGTGACTTAGGAATCGATATAATATACTGGGCTGAGAGCAAGCTCTTCAATCTGACCAGACTACATACTACATTTCTATCAGCTTGTGACAATTTCGATCTCACAATCAGAATCAAGAAGACAGAAGTGATGCACCAGTCTGAACTAGGAAAGCATAACGTACAACATACCGTCACAGTAAGTGGCCAAACTCTTCTGGGAAGTTCACACATCCCTACAATACACTGTCAAAGGCAGTCTACGTCGACGATATAACCAAAGGCAGAATAGCTAAAGCAAGTGTGGCTTTTGTCATACTAATCTCAAATATGTGAGAGCGAAAAATGTAAGCTCCTAAAATCCATTGCGTTGCCCACAATTCTGCAAGCTGACTAAAACCTGGCGGTGTACAGAAGTCATGTCAGGAAAGTCAATCACCTTCACATGGGTTGCCTAAGGAAACGTATAGGGAAAACATGGCAGGTCAGGGAAAAAAGACACTTAGGTTCAAGCATGAAATTCCAAGCATTTACACACTGCTGATGAAATCAGTAGAAATGGGCAGACCGCATCATCAGGATAATAAGAGTACACCAATGAATATATTCTATGGTGAACTGAAGGAAGGAAAGCGATATCAATGTGGTCAGAAGGAACGCTTCAACGATTTCATCAAGTCATGCTTGAAAAAGTGCAATATACAGTGACCTTTAGTTTTGGGAACATCTCGCTTAGTCTCGTCCACACTGGTGTTGCGGACATTGAACGGAGGATAATCGCGGCGGCAATGTAGAAGCGTGAGCAGCGTCAATCTCGGAGCTGCAGCACGTCCTCTGAAGACCAAACAACCCAAGACACGCCTCTTATATTTTGTTTTCTGATAACAGTTTTTGCAAGATTCATTTACTTAATATCATTTTCAATTCTAAGATCCTATGACTTTTTTTACTCTTACAATGAGTCATGTATAATGCGTACTATTTCATTCATAACTTCAAGGTCAAAACACTAAGGAACTGGGGAGAAAAAACGCATCGTCCCAATAGGTAATGTGTAAAGGGAACGGAGGTCATGCGTGTTTCTTAAAAAGGCTATTATTGACTGACTCTTTAATTAGCCAGTTTGAGTCAGCATTTTTGCTGACATTTCGAAATACAGAATGATTCAATGAAAGCTTGGTATAAGCAGTCTGAACATTACACATTATCATTCTATATACAAAACTAGACACATAAATCGCCATTCTTAAAGTTGCCTGAACTTGTAAGGAGTTGAGGAGATTTATTCATTTACAATGGTTTGTTGGAAGTACTTTGTTTAGAACATTCTTTTCAATGGACATTTTAATACCTATGCACAATCTACACTGGATAATTGCTACTTTATTCAAGGACACTTGGATATTGATCAGAGATTATGTGGATTATTTTTGGATTTACAGTGGATTCTCTTAAAGACTATTTGGATTATATTAGATTTAACGAGAATTTACTTAAAGGCATTTAGAATTAAAACAGTGACTTCTGCACTGTTGACTCATCAGTACATTCTAGTTGTCATTCGGAATACCTTTGGAACGTACTCGTATTACATCGGATGTATTGGAATTGATAGTAGCATTTAGGGAACATGAATATATACCAAACTAAGAAATAAAGATATATTTTGAAATGTATAAAACTTGTTTGTTTTGCTTTTTTATACAAGCATTCACATTAGAAGTTAATATATATATATATAAAGGTTTTATAACCGCATGAGACTGCAATTCTTTGCCCTCATGAAATTAAAAACTGCACGAATAACAGGTCTACTGATATGTCACCAATTTTTCTTTATTTATTAATTGATGTCTACTTTAAATTGTAATATTTTCTTCTTGTTTTCATTTTTGCTGTGATGGAAATAAATGACCTATTTTATATTCTAGTAATACAATCCAAGATGGTTTCCTGTAATGCGTTCTCTTTTATACTATTCAGCTATATAACAAAGCCTCGGAATCTTCTGATGATTTTTAATTATGACTCTGCTCATTTGTCATTCATGCAGGCCATCATCAGAAAATTCCCTCTTATTAACCCTACAATGACAAGCACTCTTTAAAGCAAAGCCCTGCGGAAGGCAACCGTACTGACTAAAGCAACCTTTCTGGCTAAACTATTTGTATTGAGTAATGCATCTGTATAAACCGATAAAGGTACCCAATAAAACAACCGTTCTTCTAAACCAAAACTACTGACTAAAGCAGTGTTTTCTATGGGAGTAGGTGAAATCGCCCAATAGACAGAACTAATCAAAATCATGTAAAATCTGAGATTAACGCAAAACTTGATTTAATATGTTTCCCATATCAAATTATTTCATCTAACAACCTGCGTTTATCAGGAAAACTACTATTAAATAATAAATAAATTGCTGCATAGAAGTAGATCTTTGCAAAATACGTTTGCAGGATTATGAAGTCTGATTGTTATGATCAAAATTAAAACAAAGATTTTCCAAACTAATAAATGGAAAGGTTTGTTTCCGTACACTTATTATTTTAACGAAGGCATCATGTATTTGTTAGGGTCAAGGAGACTATTTTATCTTAGTAATATAGCATTAGACACGGTCGAAATGAGTGACGTCCATTTGTTTTGACTCACTAAATTCATCACTAAGTCAGAAGCTTCACAGACCTTAGACTATGGTATTTCTTGAGCTCAACCACATTTTGTCAAATTGTCAAATGGTTTACTCGTAGTAATTGAATATGCATGCTTTTCGAAATTCTTCCATTTAGTTCTTGCAGGGAAATTACATTAAGTATTTCTTTTCAACGCGAATAATTGTGTTTTGCGAATCAGAACAAATAAGTCTTGATCAATTCAAATGAACATTTAACATTCTCGCCACATAAATGTTTCATAATGTCAAACGTGTGTGCTTTAATTTACCATGACCAATGAGCTCTAAGGCAACCTGAGATTAAATTAAGGCAGAATAATACGTGCCTTTCTAGCAACAACTGGGAAGCAGGAATAAGCAAAAGGCAGACACGAGGTTATATCGAAGAGAGCACTTTGTTCATTCTTAAAGACTTCCACAGGCCAGTGAAACTTTGCAAATATTGTAACACTGATATGTTTTAAGATATTTTACAGATCTTTCAATTTGTTCGTCTTTTCTAAAGATAGGAAAGGATAAACGGCGTTTGCTATGAATAACTAAAAGTACTCATGAATGATCCGTATCTAAATGTTGAATTATGGAGGTTATCTTTGAATGGAAATAATTTCTTCATTCAGTGCTTCGACTAAAAGTGAATACACAACATCTTTCATGTTAATTTGTTTTGTTATTCTGTTATGTATTTGGTAAAGTGCTACAGTTGTACCAAAACAGGTAAAGAAGTGACCTGCAGAAGAGTTAAACAAATGACACGAAAAAGAAAACAACACAGAATGATTATGTAAACATCTAACATTAGCTGGACTCCATATTAGTTAACGCCACCACTACTACCACTCCATGCACAATGAGGAACAAATGTAAAAATGATCATGTCATGATAAATAGAGGATCTATTTGTTTTTTGCGTAGATCTAAGGAAGTATTATTTTAGGAGTGAAGTGGGAAACATTGTATTGCCGCGAGCGGCTGTTTTACTACATTGAAAAATGTTCCGAAATTTACAATTAGTTTATGACAGCGACTTTTTGCAAATTTATTCATGCAAATACAAGTTTAAGTAATGCTTCAAATCGTGTATTTTGTCAAATTAATAACTATTTTCAAACTAAAATGTATGCGGAATAATAGTAAGAAAAAATATCACATAATGGTCAAATCTGACAGTTATCAGAGATTAACATTTTTAAACAGAAGATTTTAAAGATTGTCTGTTTACTTGTATGGATTTTAATTCCTAATTGTGTTCATTTCTGTACTGAAACGTGAATTTGTGCGCTTGACAACCTTATAGCCTAGTTCGGCAATAGACGTTACACCCACGTTTCGATTGCTACATACTTTTCTTTGCATTTTCAAAATTCAGCGATGCCTGATATCTCCATCTCCATGGATAGGATTGTGTTGAGAGTTAGAATCACTACTTAAACAATTTCATTACTATATATAACCATGCGTTTTTCCTGAAAATGTATCCGCTTGGCATAGAGGGTAAAATGCACGCTGGATGGGTGACATAATATCTAACAGCAACAATTAATGCAAGTTCAGTCACTAATCATATGCAGAGGTCACGTGGAAAATGAATTATTGTTGTTGTTGTTGTTGTTGTGGGGTTTAACGCCAATTTTCTGCTCACGATAGGCTATATATGGCGGTCAGTATTAATGGTGGATGAAGAACCCGGGAAAACCCCGGAAAGAACCACCGACCCACGAGAAGCTACTGACAAGCTTTCTCACATACCCACATTGGCTGAATCTTAGACTCGAACCGACGCAGACAGAGGTGAGATGGCAGTGATCCATAACGAAGAGCGCTTTAGACCACTCGGCCACTCGAGGCCTCCGAAAATGAATTAAAAAAAAGATAATACCTAAAGCCTACTTTTTCTTCTTTGGAGTTTCTTTTTAGGCACAGTTTATGGCGTCTGCTGATTCAGAAACTAACTGTATATCATAGGGTCTGCGGGCTTGACACATTATCAGGATCTGTTCATTCTGTGAGAGAGAGAGAGAGAGAGAGAAAGAGAGAAAGAGAGAGAGAGAGAGAGATCAGAAACATGAAGAACACGTAAATAGACCTAATTATAGTTATACAGATTACACAAAGATAATTAAGAGCAGAAAAATTTCATATATTATAAAAAAAAACAAACAGGCATTTCAATAAGTGATATCGTCACTGTTGCGGTAAAGAGTGATTTAACAAATTACATGCTACACCTTTACATGCGTCGGTTTCTCGTGTGGTGTATGTACTTGACATAATGTTATTTTATATGTTAGTGACTGGTCATCCCTTTATCAGTACGTACCAGAACGTAACATAACGATTATCTTTCACCACAGTTTAATGTGTTAATACAATGGATTTTGTCGGTGAAATGCTCATTCATGTTGTAAATTCAATTTTATTTTCAAGATGTGTTTTAAATGTTAATATTCATTGCGGTGGTGATAACTTGTGATAATTGTTAAAAGTCTTAGAGGTGGATACAATGATTATGTTGAGACTGATCGAATTTCGTTGTGACACAAACAGTATGACACATTTAATGTTTTATTATCGGGTATCTACAATCCCTTTTAATGGTAGTTTCATTATGCAAATATCTACAATCCTTTTAGTGGTGGTTTCATTATGTAAGAATCGAGTATCCTTTTCAATGGTTGTTTCATTACGTAAGTATCTACAATCATTAAGAATGGCGATTTCTGTATATAATTATATACAAACCTTTTCAATGGTAGTTTATTTAACAAAGGAACTACAATCCTTTGGCTTCATTACCTAATATCTACACTCCGTTATGGTGTTTCATTATGTATATGTCCTAGTCATACAAATTACACTCCTTTTTAATTGTGGTTGTATTACCTACTGTGAGTATCAACAATCCTTTTAAATGGTGGCTTCTTTACGTAAGTATTTTCAATATTTTTAAATGATGGTTTCAGTATGTTAGTATTTACACTCGTTGTTATGGTAGTTTCATTACGTAAGTATCTGCAATTCCGTTTAATGATAAAATACAATTATCTAAATATATACAATCCTTTTTAGTAGTGGCTTCAATGCGTAAGTATCTATAATGATTTTTAATGGTGTTTTCATGACGTAAGTATTTGCAATGCTTTATAATGGTGTTTTGATTACGTGTATAATCTCGTCATACAAATTAAAATTGTCGTTCGGGATCTGATCGACAGTAATTTATGTAATTGGCTTCCTATCTCTCTCTCTCTCTCTCTCTAAAATATGTTGACTCAAATCAATGACACTTTCGTGCATATTGTACAGTACATATCGAAACATATCTTAGTATACAAACTATAACGTCATATAAACAGTTTTTAATAGTGGTATTTCTTTTTATATTTCAAACCTTTCTTATGTTTTTCTTGTTTCGGTTTAATTTCCTTTTTTGCAGATGTACTAAATTTTATTAAAATCTTCTGTTCAAGTGAATTTTTAACATAAATCTGCAGTCATGCAGTATTTTCCTTTTTATCAATGCAGTGGATTCACCTTTCGTCTGTTCTTCCTCTCGCTGTATTTCTTTCACTTTTGACATTGACAGGATCCATTTTATATGGTACACTGTGAAATGTGCTCATTGGTAGAGTAAAGAACGTGACGAAACCCACCTTATCGTGTACATTAAACAATACTTTAACTAAAGGCTCGCTCTATTACCTGACATGTAATAGGCAGCAGACTTATGATCAGTATGAAAAGTTCGAACCGTAATGATAACTTATTTGTCAGCCTTCTGATGTGACAATAGTATCTATTCGGCTTCTGGTACCATGGATGTGTGGCAATGTTGAAATAACAGAGTTTTGGCTACATGATATGATAATAGTGTTTATTCGGCTTCTGGTACCATTGATGTGTTGCAATGATGAAATAACCGAGTTCGGGCTACATGATGTGACAATAGTGTTTATTCGGCTTCTGGTACCATTGATGTGTTGCAATGTTGAAATAACCGAGTTTTGGCTGCATGATGTGACAATAGTGTTTATTCGGCTTTTGGTACCATTGATGTCTTGCAGTGTTGAAATAACCGAGTTTTGGCTAAATGATGTGACAATAGTGTTTATTCGGCTTCTGGTACCATTGATGTGTTGCAATGTTGAATTAACAGAGTTTTGGCTTCATGTCAATAGTAATAACATATGCGATAACATTAATTCTAAGGCTGGTATGTGCAGTTTCCTCCAGGACACTGGACGGGTAGTAATTTTTAAACGCATCTTATGTTCGAAATGAAACTGGATACAAGTTGCCTTCCGATTGTTGCGCATGCAGGGTCTTAGGGTTTACTGCCCTTGCAAATCTAGCAGTCTCAGTTATTCATTTGTATATTAAGGATGATTTTAGTTCTAATAATATCACGGGGCAATGACTTCAATCTAGGTATGATATCTGTATCATATTTATCTAATTTCCACAGCTTTAATAGTTCATGTACGTCGTCAACGGATAATATATTTATCTTTGTACAGTTAAATATTAGATCATTACGTCATATATTTGATTTCGTCTCTTCATATTTTGATAATTTGGATGGTAATGCACTTAGAAAAACTCGTCTAGATAATACTATTACAGATGATGAGTTTACGATACACTGTTATCATAAACCAATTAGGCATCGTTGTGCAAATCATTGGGGAGGTTTATTTTTCTATGTTTCAGAAAATGCGATTTTCAAACCATATACCGATTCGTTGACTCATAACCTTGAAAAATCTCATTACAGTAATGGTTTCTAATGACAGTAAAAAAACATAATAACTGAACCGACCAGAATAACCGATCCCTCGTCAAATTTGTTAAACTCCATTATTATATATCTAACCACAGATGTTCTCAACCCTGGGGTTATCTCTTTTCATGCAAACGCAAGTGAATCCCAAAGTCTCTTATTTCGTTACAAGGTCGCATTATACAGCCACATCATGTTATAAGAGAAACATCACTATGTGTAATTAGGAGGATTATGAAAATTAGATAATCTTGTAATAGGTATAACCTGAACAACTAAGTTAGGGACTAATGATAGGCCTAATATTAGTAATTGCCGCAGGAAAATTTTGCTTTGTTATACATTCAGTTCGGTAAAGATTATAACATTTCACATAAGAAATGTTCAGATGATGTACAATTGCTGGAATGAAAGCACAATACGTTGAACTAGCAGGAAGAGACACCGCATGGAAAAGCTTTTGAAAGCCAAAATCCGATTTACCTGGAAAAATAGGGAAAAAACCACAATACAGTTAATAATCAGACAATTTGTAAAAGAAAACGTTTATTTTAACTTGGAAAGTATTGATTATATTGGTATAAACACAAACGAATACTGAAAACATTTGCGCCATTGTGTTTTCAACGACAATACCGCCGTTCGACACCACTTATGCGACTGGTTCGTTGTATGTCGGAAAAGCAGAATGTCTTAATTCCGTTTTCACTGCTGCAACGAAGGCAAGCGTCACAAAATGAAAATCTACTTGACATACACTTGTGAATTACGAACAAACTTGCTAAGGTTTAATAACAAAACATTTTGGATGCAAGTAATACATTGCCCACCCAAAAAGCACGTGGCGGCGTAAATAAAATAATCTGCTATATAATCAAGGAAAGGTGTCATCCAGACTTAAACCACCATGTGTAATACTCAACATATATTTTGTTCCAAAAGTATTTACAAACTTGTGGAAAGCAATAAAAGTATGGCAGTGTAATTAAATGTGAAGTGACAGTGATCCGTTTGTATATGAACTGTGCTTAATAGCAAGAATAACACGTGTGTTGTCTTTTGCTATGCCTCTAAATCATTTATTCATTGTTGGCATAAAAGTCTAATACATAAGTTTAAGTGCTAAAGTGCTATGGCATTGGTAGCTCACTCAGTTAATTATATTCTGACTAACCATCTAATAGACTCCAACCAGTCTTGTAAATACCGCTCAAGCCATGCGCCAAGATCCCATAGCTGGCGTACTACACGGCTCTGTTGTATGCCCATTGTAATTTATTATGTATACTAATGTTTTAAAATAAACTCTCTTGGGTGTAACAAACTCTTTGTTGGCGATAGTTCACTGAAGTATTCATCATGCAGTTGTTGGTTGACTTTAATTCGATCCAAATTGAGGCAATGCATACGTTAGAGCCTACTAGTTTTCCGGAACAAAAATTAAAAGGAATTATATCTTTTGTTAACTACAAGAAATGTCTTAGACTAACTTTAAGTAATGTGGGGAACTGGGCCAAAATCTAATGATAACACATTTAAAACGACCTCTAAGATGATAAATACCTTGAAAATATTTAAAAATAGATTTAGTCAAAGAACGTTGGAACGGATATATTTTACATACACCCACTCTATGCGAGAAAATGCTGATGGGGTATGGAACGATGTTCATCAGTAAATTCTTAAACTAGAAACAACTACAATGCAACGCAATGAGAATTGTGACTTTACGTGCTAGAATCGTGTCTTAAATTAACTTAATTGGCCTACATCGGCAAGTTGACGAAAATTTATAAACTGTCTTACTTTCACAAAATCGCAAACAGTGTCTATCTTATTTGTCTTTTTGACCTTCTAGAACCACCGGCTGGTGAGACTATCGGACATAATCTAAGAAACAGGAATACGTTTGTTCAAATTAATTCAAGACTCGAACTAAGACTGCTTTCTTACACCCTTCGCTTCTTGTATGGAATACACTCCATGATTCAATAAAACGTGAAAGTAACCATTCTATCTTCAAAAGAACGAGGCTACGACCACATACACGTATCTGCCTATTTCTTAGCTGGTAAAAGGAAATTATATATTCTGCATGATAGATTTAAAAACAGACGTTGCTATTTACAATAAGATGCATACTCTAGCATTTTGAGAGTTACTCCATTGTGTACTTGTGGTAAAGATATCAATAAGGATATCATTACATTTTTCGTTACCAATACTTATATAACAACTTACAAATTGGTTTAAATTCTAAATCACATATATATATATATATATATATATATATATATATATATATATATATATATATATATATATATATATATATATACAGCGAATACTAAAAGTTTGTTATACGGATCATCTCATGTTACTGCGAGTATTAATATTTACTTATTTGACTTCTTACAAAAAGGTCAAAATACACAAAACTCTACTTTTAATTAAGGAGTCTTCAAAACTGATTTCTCCACTCACCTAATTTCTGCCCTATTCTTAAACAGCGGTATCATAACGTTCTTCGTTCATAAGCTATTTGATTGCTTTGTATATTCTTTTGACTGTATATATTCTTTTCAAATACCTGACATAATCCTTAATTGACTATTTTAGTATTTTATTCATATAATTAATTATTATATATGTCTGTTTGCCCGTTTGTCTCCTTCTTGTATATCGTTTACATATAAAACATGAAACCGTGTTCATTTTGTGCCGTATTGGTGTAAATTTTACAGTCCACTGAAAGGGAGGCACTTATTCTAAGTTGCGAGAACTTTGAAGCCCGACAAGACTTGTCAACATGTATGACAATAAAATCTGTTCAGATGGAAAATAATATGTTGGCATGTGAATTAAGAAGGATCGCTCCACTTTGTGTATCGCGTTTTATTTCATAATATAAACTAACCAAAGAAGTTCTTGATGGTGTTTCAAAATAACACTACACTAATTAGATTTATTGTATATTTGCTTCGATTTTTAATTCCTAATTAAATTTAGTGTTAAGTTAAATGATTAGATGCAATTAACCTGTATTAGCGATAATAGGCAATAATTTGGATACACAGGTGTTCAAAGTTCGTCGTAGGTTATATTGTATTTTCTGAAAAGTATAGTATATGGATGCAATGACGGGATATGTAAAAGCTAGTGACCTTTAATATAACGGTCGAATCACACCAGTTGATGTCGTCAAGCTACCCAAAAGAAAATGATGCTGAACTCGGTAAACATTTTATTTTTATTTAGGTTAGCAAATATTCGAGAACAAAAAGAGAAAAATATAATTTGTTTAAGGGGCTCTAACGGCACATTAGCACAGGTAGTCTAATGTCACCTAAGAGAGAATATTTAAACTGAACCACACACATTAAGACAAAATTGGCATGTGCTTTAGGTGCAAGATAAAATGAATTTGGGAAACAATCTTTGCCATCTTTGGGACATAAGGTGTGCTTTCTTGGAATGTTTGATAATGTTTCTAAACATTTCTGTGATAGAATTGAATGCAAAGGGCTTGCTTACTTTGCTAATTTTAATTTGGGATATGACACTTATATGGACGTTATCTATAGTTACAAAATGATTGGCCTGTCTAATAGCTGATAATAACATCATGATAGAGGAAGGAATTTCATTGAATAAATTCAAATATCAGTCATACAAAATAGAGGTGTTCTGGGAAATGTTAAAGTGTTAATTATAGTGTTGCAGCTATCAATCGTTTCTAGCAATCATTTGGCTTCAGACTGCTATGGACTATAAGACTTTGACAAGTACTTGATCTATATATTTATCATTTATTTTGCTGAAGTCTTTGTCTATGATCTTTTATGGCACCGTGTCTCTGTGTGTGTATGTGTGTCTGTCGGTGGGTGTTGGTATACAACTTTGTCTTACCAAAATCTCATTTAACCTCTTGATCTTTCGATTTTCGCAAACTTACATTATTGAGTTAAATGACTTAGAAGTTTTGAAAAACCATACATTCAAGTCTTTCAGGGTAATGATTTTCTAATTTTCGTGACATAACACAATATAAATACTAAGGTGCAAGATAATGAATCGATCAAGGTCAAAAGTTAGTGACCCACCCTCAAATATTAATATTATGCGACAAAAATTAGTATATTTCATGCTACCTATCGTATACATTAGGGTTTCCCTATCTTTAATAATACTTTTTTCTATTTATTTTTCATTTTCTACTCACCATGTGATCGTTAATTAAAGCGGAGGGGAACTTACATATTCTTGCGATCTTGTTTCTAAACCTTTTGCAACTCTGACACGTCGATCACTCCTGTAGCCTAAGTGGTTAGAGCGTCGATCTCAGATGCGGGAGGTCGCGGGTTCGAAACCCGACCGAGTCATACCAAAAGCTTAAAAAATTGGTAAGGGCAGCTGCCACGTTTGGCATTAACAGGTCAGTGTTAGGAGTGGTCGGCCTTGTGCCAGGATAACGTGACTGGGTGGGACATGATGCTACATGTCTGCGTCATGATACCCCAGTGCTAGACATCACTATAAACTGCCACACTCCTGACACCGTAGCGATATAACATAATTTTTTTTAAAGGTACGTTAAAATAAAAATCAAAACAGTACACACACACACGCGCACGCACACTCCAACACATCAGAAGAATGAAATACTTTGAAATTACTCCAGATGATATGTAACTTGTTCGAACAATTAAGTCACAGAACCATGACTGAATATTTAAAAAAGTTCAATTTTAATCTTTTGTGTTTGTTGCAAGTTACAACGTGAGTTCAACTGTAAGAAAGTGGTATGCAAGACAGAGCTTACAAAAAGTAGCATGCTGCAACAAGTAGATCTTCAAATATTAGTCTAATGTTAATTTCAACATATTGTGCTGGCTAAAGGACATACGATCAAACACAATGCGATTGGAAACAAGTTTCAGTAGCATTGCAATTCTTTGCCTCTACAATAGTACTCATCGCAGCTACTTTGGGGAATAATTACACGAGAGAGAGAGAGAGAGAGAGGTTAGCTGCTTATGAGTATAATAATAAAAGAAGAAGCTATTGGTAGTTCTTATAAATAAATAAATAAATAAATAAATATATATATATATATATATATATATATATATATATATATATATATATATATATATATATATATATATATATATATATATATAGTCTTACATCAGCACAACATAATCTTCAATGTTTAGATGTCTAGCCATGCAAGGAATTGAACAAGTTTAAATCTTTGAATGTGATACCATGGACATTCCAAGAAGAATTGCAAGTCATTTTCAATGGAAGATCTGCGAAAAGCATGAGAGATTTTAAAATAATTTTGGTCTAATGTAATTATGCACAGGTACGTCAACACATATTCCAATAAAGAAAGGCTTGCCTTTAGGCTGGTGTCTTTAACAAATTCCTTCATCTTTCCAGTATAGAAGCAAGTTTTCTTGGGAAGCGATATATAAGGTTACGGAGCGTTATTTCTCTTGCATATTAACAACCCATCCTCAAATAGGCTACTAAAGACATTCAGAAAGGGGTGTGTGTGTGTGTGTGTGATTTGGATTTTTAACGTAGCTTTAACAAGTTTTCAGTCATATCGCTACGATGTCTGCCGTGTGGTAGTTTATAGTGATACCTGGCACCGATGCATCATGCTGCAGACATGTGGCATCATGTTCGGAAAGGTATTTGCGGATTCCATAAACTGACTCCAAAGAAATATTAATTTCTTTACTCCCCATCATGTCTTGTACATTGCAGATGTAACGCATTCTATTGAATCATAGTTTAATTGCAGACAAATGGATATATCATTCCAGCGTCGGTAGTGTAGTATTGATTTATTCTATGGCGCAATATACCGAGACAATATGCATTCTCCCTTTTTGAATGTTTCATTCACGTGTTATCTCTTGTTGACTGACACCTTATATTCGCATCTATCGCTCAGGCGTTATCGAGTTCTCTTCCTCTCCCGTTTGATTATCGCTCCAAATATCAACGTGAAACTCCATATTATCATTTCCTATACATATTCTAATTTTTATTACTATATCGCAAGGCAAGTATTCGTTACAACGGGAACAAATAACGATAAATAAAACACATTTAATAGCTTAGAATGGAAATAATAAAAAGATATTTTGCAGGTTTATGCCCAAATGAAAAGATGTGGTTAGATAATACAAATGTCTCAAACGACATTTGAGGAATATATATATATATATATATATATATATATATATATATATATATATATATATATATATATATATATATATATATAATGGAAATCTTCTAGAAGTAACTGACTACGACTTCAAATTATTCATTTCGGTCTCTTTTCCGCCCCAACCAGTTGAAATGAAGGGAGCGTCGCAACTGCCAAATTAGCCAATTCAAGACCGCTCTTTGAATTAAAATTATTGCTCTCTGGGGAAATTTGCCAGACATGTGGGCTAACATGGACGTATGATTTTTGAATAAACGCAAAAGGTCTATAAATGCGTTGTCACAAACGTGCCTTGAAGTCGGAGGTCAATTAATAGCCAAGTGTAGGTAAACCGCATGACATGAGAGTATGTCGTACTTCGAGAATTCGGTGTGTAAATACATATTGCTCACAATCAAACTTAGGGTAAATATTTACACAACAATGGATACCGATTAAAATAAGGCAGTGAACAAATGTAGGTAGAAATCCAGTGAAAACAACAAACATATTAAATGGCGAAATAACTTATTTCTTAAGTTTTATTCCTGTTTGGTCTCCGTCATCCGAACAGTTATAAATTAAGCACACCAACCGCTCGATATCTCACTGAACAAAAAATTGCTGTATTAAGAGTTTCTTCGAAACACGTTTCAAAAGTAACCTATTTATAAACGGACCTAAATAAAAACATATACCTCTGACGTCGAGAAGGAAAGATATTCCACTTTAGTTAAACATTTCACATCAGTTTCTACTTTAAAACATGTGGTCAGTGATCTGTTATAAAACACCAGTAGAAATACAAACGAAATAAATTATAGCATTGTTTATGGTGTTCGTAGACACTAAGTAGATGCAAACGGTCATGATATAATTTGACAATAGTTTTAAAAAAGAATGACTTTTGCACCAAAAATTTGTATAAACGCTTTTTTTGTTGAAGATGTTCGTAGTTAAAACTTGTTTTGAAACATTACCTAAGAAGAGTAAATTTTGATTACTGTGATACAAAGTCCTATTGTATGTTGTGTCCTTTTAAAAGTCAATTTCTCTAAGTGTGTCCTGAAATTAAAAGTTTGAAACCATGTTGGTTCTTGGAGAGACTGTATAAAAGTTTTTAATCGGATTAAGTCGAATATGTATTTCTTTAAATCCAACTTCCGTGTTAAATAAATGTAATTTATGTAATAACCATTCTTATAACAATTCATATAGCGAAATATTGAACATATTTTTCTTTAAAATGCACCGTACCCAGTAAATCTTTTAATGTAATGACCATTCTTATAGCAATGTATAATGGCAGAAAGGCGAATATATTTTTTGTTAAAATCCTCCCTTCCCTGTAAAATTTAATATAATGACCAATCTTATGCCAGTTCATGCTATTATTTGGCTTATTTGCTTAATGTAAGCCACCTCTAGGTGCTGAATTAATGATTTGGCGTAAGTATTAAACCAAAGTGAGGTAAATATTAGCTTAGGGATTTGAACCTAGTATCTTTGTCGGTAATGGATTTCGAATGCCACGACACAATATTAATCTATTCCTTCTTACAAGAAAACAACTTGGGATCTCACGATCCGAATCTCAAATACTTTTTAATGGAAATATATGGATACTTACCTGGAAGGCAAAGAAAGAGAATGCACTCTATAATTCCAGATGACATCATCGTTGCTTTCATGTAATGTGTTGCTATTGTATTTCTGAACATATCCACATGTGAGCATAATTCCAAACTGTACCCCTCCGTTGTGTTTCTGGCTTCATGAAAACGTTTCTTTAATATAAGAGTTAGAACATAGCAGATCAAGTCATTCTTGCCATTGTCTTCATTATTAGCATAGTTCATATATCACTTCTATCGCGTGAACTTCACTCGAGGATGGTTGGATCCGTATCATGTGAACTTCACCAAAGAAAGGTTAGATACGTGCACAAGTGTGTTGAGAATAATCCTGTTATTTGCACCAACTGCCACAAACTTTCTGATACTGTCACACAAGATTTACACGCAGCGGCTTGCTTTCAGCGATTGAGTGAGCTCTGTATGCGCTCAACTGGATTCAGTTTCTCCTGCAGATTACGGCCCCATAGCTGTTCTGTTAGTCTGCATTATAACCTGTCACCATCAATAAGAGGTTTTAATACGAATGCTTTATATTCCAGAAAGATCTTTTCTGCAGTGCGAATGGAATCAAATGAATGATATTGACCGCAAACAACAGACGCTCATGGATAACAGTAACATATTTGACACAAAAAAGAAACCAATTGTTATATCAAAGACTGACAGGACACAATTGTTATACCAAAGACTGACAGGACAGTCGTTCCTCTTTCGGACTGATGTGAAATATGGCTATGCTATGTAATGTTATAAGAACAAATGATTTTGTTTAATAATATCCAAGCAATATGATTTATAATATGCTTACTTCTCAATATTTTCTTTTGTGCTTTAGAATATTCACAACTTTTATCAATTACCTTATTTTCTTAGCAAATAACAAATCAAATATTTGACACCGGGTTGTTTCAAGTTTCACTTATGCAACTGCCAAAGCGTTTTTCCATCAGTTGCATTTTTTTTCGTTCTTGCACAAATATGGAAAATGGAAAAAAGTGAATTAAGTGCTTTTATTCCTAATCTGGAGACGACCTTCATTTCAGACATTCATTAAATTAATGAAATCAACAAGTTTGTATACTTTTTAAATTAGAGAGTTTAGTTACTCGAATTTTTTTTCGTGAATTCGTTTATTCATTAATAAGTCATGTGTTATATAAAAAGTAAAGAAGTACATACAAATTCGTATTAACTGATTCTTTTATCCATTCCAAAATAGGAAATATTCGAATATGAGAAACAACGAAGATAATAGCACAACCAAATAGAATAGAGGCAAGGGGTATATTACAGCAACAAAAAATGAAGACACAAAATTAATCTGGATGGACTTCAGTTTTAGAATATTTATTACATACCCCTTTAATCTTACATGTCTGATCTGGCGCTAGATACAGATGTTGAGGCAGAGATTTCATTTCGCATACTTAAAAATTCCTATCACACACTCAGTCTGGAACTACTTTACAACCAAAAATATTCAAAAATAGTCCACTTATAAAATATCCGGAATGATTTATTGCTTTACATTTTAAACTATTCAACAATGTCAACAAACGTTTTGTTTGTTTTTAGAAATGAAGTCATATTTGGTGAAAATTGACTCATGTACTCAGTGGGATAATGTGAGAGTACCGAAAGGAGCTACCAACAGTTTATGCACATTGCACATAATCTAGGCCGAGAAATCAGTTATTTGTGGTTGACAGCAATATTTTGGACAGAATGTTAGACAATAAGCCCTCAGAGAAAGCTGGTGTGCAAAATGACATGAACCATATGAGAGAGAGAGAGAGAGAGAGAGAGAGAGAGAGAGATCACTTACCTGTGACAGCAGATTAAATCCACTCATATTACCCATAAAACATATTGAAAAAATTTAAAGCTAAAGAGTAAATTCATATCTGCAATACAGACAGACCGATGACGCAACCGCACAATATACATCTACACCTAGCCCCGGTTAAGTACATGAGGGTTCTACACTGTCTTTCATAAAACGCAAAATGCCTATTTCATTTTTTCAAAGTAAACATTAACAAGTTAAAAGAACAAGTGAATGAAACGGGGATACGTAGTAAACACAAAACCACATAAGTGCTTTGTTCGAGTCAGAACTATTTATACAACTTGTAACACTCAATAATAGTCCACTTATAAATATCCGGAATCATATATTGCTATTATGTTGAGAAGCAACGAACATAATAATCAAATACATATATTTAGAAACATACTTAAACTCGATGAATTTCAGTTTTAAAATATGTAATATGTCAATTAGTTTGTTTATTACTGAGTGTATTAAAATTTTATTTGATTGTGCACATAGGTTGAAACATTTTATGAAATTAGGATTGGTTACCTAACACACCTGTATCGCAAAGATACTCAATACCTTCATTTTCACAAACCCTCCAAATTGCAAATGGGAAGTGTCTTTCGAAAATATGCTTCTATTTATATATTCTTACTACCTCGGCAACGCTATATATATGAATGTACCATTCGAAATAGGAGGTGTCTTTTCTAAAACTGGTCTAAATGTTGAAACAAAAGATAGTGCAAAATTATTCCACAGCAACGTTAGTGTAGATTGTGTATGTGTATTCAAAAAGACTGACTTATAAAAGTAGTACATTGATTCGTGCTGACTATAAAACCCGATATTGATATTTATTTATATGTAGAAAACACATTTATTATGTATTAACTATGTTACCGTGTAGTCCCATTCTCTCTGAGAATAGTTTTTAGTTACGATGCCTCCAAACGCTTCATACGAAATGGTCAGTAACATACAATGGGTCAATGAACACAATAATATCTTCAGACTTTAATTTGTACCCTATCTTTTAAATAGCAATTTTAAAGAGACATATAGATCTAAACCATTAATTTTGTATTATTATCTACATCATCTAGTCAAAACAAAATATAGACAATAGTGACAAACGTCCAGTGGGTTCCTATTAAAAAGTCGAGTCCTGTCACCCACAGACACAATTGTTTACTGCAAGCAGCAGTTACTATCAATGCTAATTCATTTGCTTCACTTTTGTATCAAATACGAAACTATCTCAACCTATCCAAATTACCGCTATTGTAGTAGCGTTAGTGTTTATCAATGCATCAACATTAAGTTAGGAAGTACCTCTCATATAGAGAATGAATGGTTCTTACCATTGTTTGCACTTCATATAATCACTTAAAAGTCAGTCCATCTGCAACATGCACAGACGCAGATTGTAAATAACATCAGAAGATCAGGTTCTATGCAAAACGAGTATGTATGTATGTATGGATGTATGTAACATATGTATGTATGCATGTGTGTATGTATGTATGTATGTATGTATTCGCACAAGCATGCGCATATATGGGTCAAGTGGAACCATTTAGTGAGTGCTACGATTGTAGTAACATCTACTGAGAAGCCGTTCTTAGAAAATATTCAGTGAATTATACTCGTAAGATTTTGGATGTATATAATTGTTAGATCTGAGTATATTTTGTGTCACGAAAAGATGATTTAAAATAAAAGTAAAGTTGTATTCTATTGTGCACACATATACAAACTATATATTTTATCTTATCATTTTCTTTGATACTGTTTTCACCACAATGGCGCCTTACCGTTCCAGTCAATAGAAAACTAATTGAATTCCAAACGCAAAACTGTATTAGAAAGGAATATGGGTTTACAATATGCATATACACTAACACTTTGTAATAAAAATTAGGCGTCCATTTGAAAAGCTTTTTAAGTCAAATTTGGAAGAAAAGAAAAAAGGTGCACAAATAGTTTCAAGACGAATTTCGTATAATCATTAATACGGGTCTTTGTAGCGTAACAAAACATATATAGTGTATAAAATACTAACAAGCAAAGTGTTCTGATTTGGCAGCTACATTTAAAACATATTTATAAATTGTTACAATAAGCTTGGGTTAAATAGCCAAAAACAAAGCATTTTTAATAGAAACGTTTTGCACCAAGTAAAGTTAGTAGTCAAATGTGAACGCCGTTTTAATAGAACTCATTTACAAATATCAGTCAGGACTAGACCGAAATGTTCTTTTTCCGCATCAAACATAAGCGAAAGTATGGTATTTGTAAAGGTAAAATTACAAATTAAACCAGCATTAGCTCCTTTCTTGGTGCGGACCCTCTCAGATTCTACATAAAGTGGACCAACTATTGCCAAAAGATTACATGTTTTTATGTCTGTATGTTGTTCCATTAGTTGTGATATTGTGCATTGTAAAAATCATGTAGAATTTTGATAAAAGGTTATGAAAGTTTGTTTAGGGTTTGTGCACCGCCCTAAACTAATGTTTTATATAGACTCATTTAGTTGACCTTGGCTGGTTTATTGAGTCTTTTTAAAATAAATTGAATGAGGGTATATTATGTGTGTGATTTATCATCTATTAGTTGTTAGTAATGTTTTATATGTTCTCCAGTGTTGTTTTGTTCGTTATGTTCTTATTTATTTACAGCCCCTTTGGGGAGATAAGGTGTGACCCATACTACCCCATGCGCTCCTTGCTCAATACCCTGTCCCAAGTGTGTTTGTTGCTGTACCAATCATTGTTAAGATTTTAAGAAAATTCTACGAGATAGTAATATTAATAATTAGTATTCTTAACTCTAGGTTGGCCTGCCTCCTTACTGGATGGGGAAAAATAAATTTAATGTCTAGCAGAAATCAATTCAACGTTCAGCAGAAGCGGGAAGGAGGTGAGTGACTTTGGGAGGGCGTGACGGAGTAGATCTGACCCGCGCACAGGCTGGAACCATCCCTACATGGATGATAAACCAGTTCCATCCCCCACTCGTCTCATGTCTCTCCTTTCATACTGTATGTAAACAAATTATTTAAGGGGCAGCCATAATTTCCATTGGAACTCTTTGCAATCTTAAATATATTTCTATGATTTTTGTGATGATCAGCATACGAATTCTTTGTATAATATGTATTTAAAAGATTTTTATCAATGTATAAAAGTGATGAGAATATAATGAAGGTGTGAGGAGCCGGACCTGTTCCGCGCACTGGCTGGTATCACCCCTCTATTCCTCTAGTTTGTGTATTGTTGTTTTAGGCGTATTGTGAGTTTTTTGTACAAGTATAATATCATAGTTTTTGGATAAGCATATTAATTCATCTGTTTCTTTCACTGATGTCGTTAATGTTAACGGCAAGGACTTTGGGGTTTAATCCCTCCATTTCTATTTGTGCTTAAGGTGATGAATTTTTTCATAGTAAAAAGAAAATGTTATTATAATAATATATATTACTATATATGTTAAAGTAACTTAGATGGCCTTCTTGGCCCTGTACTGTTCAATACTTATGACAATTCTCTGCTCTTCTCCCTTTGTGAGGGAAACAGCCCTTCTTTTGACCTCCATTTTTCCATGATCCCTTTTGGGGAGAGCTTTTGCATCGCTAGTGCAGCACACTCATCTGGTGTCATATTTGACTTTTATAAATTCTGTGATTTCTCTCTCTGTTGGGGTTCTTGATGTCGATTGCGTTCCTTTCTGCTTCATTTGTGTTTATTGGATATCTTGGGTGCCTCCATTTTCTCGTCCCCTTTGTTTTGTCCTTTTCCCCCTGGAGCCATCCCTGGGGTGGAGGTTTCATTTTGGATGGGACTCACATCCATCCCTATTCATACGTTTTCCATTTATTTTCGGTACTGTTTGACCCCTTGCTCTCATTGATTATGTTATTTGAAGCGAAACTAGGACCTATAATTTCGTAGAAAGGGGCTATAGTATTTTCTGCTAATATTATTTCCTTCTTCGTTCTAATTTCCTTTTTCTTCTCATGTTCGTTTTGTAAATTCCTATCTTTCTTCAAATTGTTTTTTCCTTTCTGCAGAGTTACTTTGTTCATATCATTTGTCGAGGAGTGGAATTTGTGTTAGGGGTTTGGTCCTCCACAGTGACTTCCATTTGGGCTAGGGGTTTGGTCCTCCACAGTGACTTCCATTTGGGCGTCTGGAACATCCAACGTTTGCTCCAATACAGAATGTATCAATTCCAGTTGATTCATGTAATGTTTAGCAATCTCTTTTGATTCCTATAGTCATTGCTCGGTAGAAAGGGGTAGGTAATATATATTATTCATATACCATGATTGGTCACATGGGTGGAAATAAGTTACTTACCCATCTCAAACAATTTGTCAATTACAAAACGCCTACTGGTCAATTTCCTATAACGTACATAATACGATAATTAGTCTTCCTTTTTATGCAATTAACAGTGACAATTGATATATCAGCTGTTAAGTAATTTACAGCGCTACAAAAAATAGTCTGTCGGAGCTCGAGTGGGAACAATTATCCTAGACGACAACTAAATTCAGACGTTCTGGTCTTTTTATTGTGGGGCTTCATATAACGATTCTTGTAAAAGTGATGACTATATAAATTTTGTTGTTGTTGTTGTTGTTATGGGGTTTAACGCCATTTTTCAGCACAAGATAGGCTATACATGGCGGCCAGTATTAATGGTGGAGGAAGAACCCGGGAAAACCCCGGAAAGAACCACCGACCCACGAGAAGCTACCGGCAAGCTTTCTCACATATCCACATTGACCGAGCCCGAGACTCGAACCCAGGTAGACAGAGGTGAGATGGCAGTGATCCGTGACGGAGAGCGCTTTAGACCACTCGGCCACTCGGGGCCCCAGACTATATAAATAACGTTCACAATACCGTCAAAATAATCACAAGTAAAGACCGTTCCTTTTCTTCAGGTAACCTATAAATATGGATCACTTCGCAAGTTTATACTGTTAACAAAAGTCATGAGTAATTTAAAAAAAAAAGAAAAGAATAAAATATGCGTCTAGATGAATACTTGGACCCAAGAGATTATTTAATTTTGTATGACTGAAGATTCTTGAAATAATTTAAAATTTCTTAATTTCAAGTTCTTATACGAACAGTTACAATTTTATGTTCAATCTCATAACGTTAAGTTCTCTTGTTACATTCCGTCCACTTGTCACAATTGTGCTCTCAGTTTGTTTATGAGATAGAGTACAATCTTTCGAGTCATCAAACGTCTGTTACATTAATAAGCCAGTAATTAGGTGTGAATTTATGAAAATTAAGTTTTAACAAAATCTCACTTTTACACAAATTGGCTACGGTGTAAAAGAATCCGGTCTAGATCAGATTTTTCATTTACAACAACAGCCATATGTATCTCTCTCCCAAAATCTAAGAGCAAACAATATAGGTATAAAACAGTTTTGGGTGTCGATTCCCTTTGTCATACTCGTATTTCCATTCAAGCTATCAAACTCAGTCATTCAGATATCTTCCCTCTTGAGGACTCACTAATGCTATAGCAAACATTTCATTCCTTTTTCCTGCTGGATAAGAAAAAATCGTTTCCATGCGAGGGAAAGCAAATAAACGTTGACAAATTAGAATGGACTCGAAACATTTTCTCTGCATAAATAAATCATTGTAGAATGACTAGGCGTTGTAATTTCTTTTGTCGAAAGTGGCTTTACAAATCTAAAATCAAATTATGCGTAATTTACAGAGGGTAAATCATTCTGACAGACAGAAGAATTGGCTCTATCAACACTAAACACAAATCTATGATGGTGGAAAGGAAAGCGTTGTATGTGCGATATATCGACAGTCTTGTAATCTTGAAGTACCTTAATACTTGCGTGTCTGTCGCCTGATTTATTGAATTGTTTCCTATGTTATTTGGTTTCAAAACAAGCAATGATCGAAAGTATTCTTCAGGTGTTGGATAGTAGCTCAAAGATACATTATACAAATATGTTTTGAATATCGAGGTTGATATTTTTGGCATTAGCCGTGCATGAATTATTGATTCATGTTTGAACTGAGTAAAATGTCTAATTCGGTTTCACACCTTTTTGCTTTTAAATCGAGTTTCATAGAAAAATAAATACAAGGTTATTCTTGCTGAAAAATATATTGCTATTCTTATGTCACTTGTTTAGGCTCGAATAAACAGTAACACAAGAAAGAGTGAAAACAACAAGCTTTAAAAAATAATTTGTTTTATTTCCCTGGAAAAAAATTCTGTAAAAATGAAATTAATATCAACTTACGGTTTTATAGAATCAAATCCAAAAATAATCCAATAATAATCCGAGAATAAAATTTTAGTAGTCCTAATAACAAAATGTTCTACTGATTTCACATTCGAACCCCGACGAAGAATGAAAAGATGGAAGTCCTTGTAGAAATAAAAATTCTCTCTCCGGTTTCTGATAGCTGAATAAATTTTTATAAATAAATCTGTCCTTCTTTCACAATATTACATGAGCACACGTATTTTCCAGAAAAATAATGGAAATAAAAATCCTTTTGAATCCAAGTATTTTGAAATAACTCCAGACCAAGTAATTTGAAATTACTCCAAACAGCACAACATACAACTAACAGTTTCGCAGCCCAGCTTCTACTGAGATTAATTCTCCAAACCATGGGTTATATGAGCTTTCTAAAACGTAAACAAGGGTCACGTATTCATCTTCTGGAAGTTTATTGGCGCAAATACTTGTTACAGATCACTTTCACCCAGTGTGACCCCGATGAAAACCAATAATTTTTACTCTAAGAAATAAAAATTTAAAAAAATTGTTTATATCTTAAAGACAAAGTCCCATCATGACCTTGGAAACAACCAATTATTTTAAAATAAATTAGAACTTGTTTACGAAAGTTGCTACAAATTCTGAATCAAGGTCAGGATTTAGACCAACACCTGGTGTTTATAAACTAACAGTCAAGGTCAATCTATTTTCTAAAAGAAAGTATCATCTCTAGTGAATACATTTACATTACAATATCATGTAATGAAACATATTTTTTTTATATAAAAACTGACAAACAATTAAAATGAAATAAATATATATTAAATCAGATATAATTAAATCAAATATACATAACACTATTGTTTAGAAAGGCATGCGTCTTCAATGTTGTTGCTCGAACACATTGTAAGAATCACAATACAGTTATCTGAAACCGATAAGGAAGGAACACATTTGATGTTTTGGTTCTGGACACCAGCTTTATCTAGGTCAGAAGGAAAACAACATTTATTTTTGGAATCGGCTCCTAGTTTCATGAGCAAACCGAAGAAGAAACTTAAAAGCTGAAACTAGGCTATACTTAGAATGTTTAAATTCAAATGAAAGTTAATCTTCAACAAATTAAATTATTCTGAAACATAATTTTCGTTGATATCCCAGGTGAATTATTCAGATAAATTTGTCGGATAAAGATCTGAGACAGATAGAAGGGATACAACTTGGTAATTTCCTCTAGCTGAACTTATTTAGTGTTTAATTGAATTTATAAATAAAAGAGAAAGAAATAACGAGTTTTGACTATAATAGCTGGGCTGTGAAGGGAAGTCTCTATTCAAAATACATAACTACGTTCGAAAACTTATTTTCTGGTACGAATCCACAAACGTATCTGTTTAGTAGAAAGTCCATGTTGGGACAAATAAATCGATTCAGTAATAATAATAACACATTTTGTGTGTGTGTGTGTGTGTGTGTGTGTGAGAGAGAGAGAGAGAGAGAGAGCATATATATATATGATACATTATCAACAGCCTTTAAAGGTTCAACTGAGCATATTGTACGACAGATGTTATGAATATCTAAAAGGTCATACATTAGGAATTTGTAGGTAGAAAGCGAGCTTGGAGAGAATAGGGACACACAAGATATATATTGTTGTTTCCCAAAGAACGGTTGTAAACAGAGAGTGCAATACATGCCAATGTCCAAAAATAATCTGCACATTTCCTGCTAGAACTGAGTAACAAACCAGCATGGAGGTGAAAATTGCGCATGTAATCACAATTCATAATACAATATTGAGAAAAGCTTTCAATACAGTAAATGGAAAGTTATTTCTAATGTAACATGTATACTTGCAAGTCACAAAACATTTGCAACATTTAATAATTTTTAACTTCCAAGAGCACTTAGGTCTCATAGTTTGCAATCCAATAATCAATTTAAATAAAGATAGTACTTTGATAGTATATGCTGGAATGGTTGCAAATGCACGTAAACCTAAAAAATAATACATATATTTGGGAGAATATATTATGAGAACAGATCAGCCTTAAACTAAGCATTTACATGAATTATTTAATCTCCTTGAAATGTAGCTTTTTCACTTTATATAATTACACAAAATGGTACTTCACTAGTGAAAATATCACTTAATCTTGGTACATATACATTTAACCAGTATATACATGTGGTGGGGGGGGGGTGTTAATTGAAGTTGGTCAAAAATGGCACTTGGGGGTCAATGGGAATTGAACATGAGGAGACATGGATAAATGTAATTTTAAAAAGGTTTAGTCTGACAAATACCTAGTGATCTGCTTTTCATTACCGTGTTATGTTTTATCTACACCATACATTGACTATTCAACGCACATACTGCCGATTGACTATTCAACGCACATACTGCCGATTCACCACATGATTTGTGATAAATAAAGTAAAATATTTTAGCCATTCTCTAAGTTCCCTATGATCCCCTTATAAACAAACCTACTGTTCCTTTACCATTCTCATAGTCCCTACAGCGTAATGAAAAATATTATTCTCTGAGTGAAGGAAGAGACAAAAAAAAAAAAGAAAAAAAAAGAAAAAAAGAATGGAAATAAGAACAAACACATAGACTTAAAAACACGGAACTGGTTTACATTTCACAATCTCCAATCTTGTATGAAGCCCAAGAGCGAGGGTTGGGTTGGGTGAATGATATTGCAATTTTTTTTATTGAAACTTACAAAGACTATAAATGTAACGACATAAAGATATATTTCAAACATATGCCAGTTCAGGCAGATTTTCATTCATCAGCTATTTGGTGACAATTGTCATCAATTTGTCAGTCCTACAATGAATTTATCTATGCTTTTCCAAAGCGCTGAGTGAAAATATTGATCATGTGACTAGAGTTGGTTTGCTTTATTGTCAAACTTAAAACAGAATTTGGAGTGCTGAAATTTTGGCTGAAATGGTGTAACACGTTCTTCAGCCAAACTGTGTTTTGTATGGGTGATAGATGTTACCCAAATAATATGAGAATTACAAATGGCCCAATAAATGAAATTTTGTAACCTGCACTTGGGTTAGATTGGAATATAAGATGAACGAAAGAAAGACTGGTGGCAAAAATGACAATATGGAGTATAAAGGAATTTAAGACGGAAAATGCAACATGAAACAAAACACACATTTAATATGTAGATGATAACTAGGGGAGGTTTTGTTTACAATTAATTGCCATAAAATGCTTATTACTAGCAAAATTCTATTTACTCTGAATTATAAATTATAATAAAGAATTATTTCATCATGATGTAGAAATATCACAATACTATTTGTAGTTTAATATTTTGTATACTTTGGAACGACAACAACTATTGGTACCAGTACAGCAACTTAAGGTGTTTGAAAAGTTACATATATATTATGTTGCCAAATAATGTGTTTAAATCCCAAATGGCCTAGTTCATGCTTAGATCTCTTGGAAAATATATACTACTCAAAAGGAACAAAAGTAAACATCTCTGCAATCGTTTTGTTGTAAGTGTACTTTCTAATGACTCTTTTCAAATATCTGATTAGAAATGTAATATGTTAAAGCTCTTTCTTGTGTTGAGAATGTTTCTGCACGAGTGTATTTTCATTGGTTTTTTTTGGGTTTGGAGAGAGAGAGAGAGAGAGAGGGTATCTTAGTCAAATCATGTTTGTTTGCGACTGTCGATGTCTCCAGACAGTTTGAAATCTCATTCATGGATCTAACGTAGTAACGTGCAGACTTCACAATTATGGACAAAATTAAATACGATCAACAATCCAATGATCACTTCGACATAAACAAAGGAAGAGCTCTTATTCTTTCGACGCATGTTTGGCCTCGAAGATACAGCAGGCGACACGAGAAAGGTTTGTTTGTGAATCATCTTCACAGTACCAAACACAGTATAGTGCAGATTAAAAACCATCAATATCAGATGTCTTAACCCGTGCCACTTGTTGGTCCGATCTCATACGGAACCGAAACAATACAACAGAATGGAAGTTATCACGTGGGAACATTTGAAATTCGGATGGGGTCAACAACGAAGAGAAGCAGAAATTCCAGTTTCCAAAGAGACCGCTTGTGAAGTTCCTGCAATTTGAAAAGTACATGACGTACTGGCTTCTCTTTATATGTTGGAAGTGTACTTTCAAATAGTTAATGGAAATATCGTATTTCAAGGACAGGATTTTCTAGAAGGAAAATACATTCACAATAATCATCACCAACGATATTTCGATGCTATTACATATGGGGGAACGGATTATCGCCATAATTATATGCGTGTAGTTTCTAATCTTCCTTGACGCATTTATGTAAACGGCTGCTTCCAGCTGCTACTTGCACAATTCTATCGATTGTATTCTTCATTGATGCAAAACTGTAAGTGTCAGTTTGCAAGTGCTACTTTCCTTCTGCGTTATTATCAATGGCTAGTTTTAAGTGCTATATTCATAATTCTAGTCATGAAATTTCTATTCTTCATTGATGCAGTCTGTAAATGTCCGTTTGCAAGTGCTTAGATCAACCTTGCTTCTGCGTCCTTGTATCTTTCAGTTTTTCAAGAACTGAATTGATTATGTTTGTTGTCTGTAGGCAAACGCTATGTCAGTTATTACAGGTTTTGTATAATCTTTTATAAACTTGCCATATTTCATCACTCCAACTGCTGTTTTCATATAGATTTGGCCATGCAACAGTGTAAATACCAAGTTTTATTAGTGTCATCCTTGTTATCCGACTCGTGTCGCCATCTGTTGTCATAATGACATAATAGAGGTTATCATGGCATTATGACAACAGTCGGTGCTCTAAAGTTCTTAAGTTTTTCTTTTACCAGGACTAATTACTGCTCGCGACAGAGCTTTACGGCATTCACAACATTTACAACAGTATCATAGGAAAAGATACACGTCTGTGAGATGCGTCAGAATGGTTGTGAGGATCGTATTGTACATCACCCATTCTGACGCATCTCACAGACGTGTATCTTTTCCTATGATACTGTTGTAAATAAGCTCCCGCGAAAATAATGTATTTCAGAGCAACATCAATAACACATAAAAACGTTTATAGCTAAAATGACATTAAAATATTAAGCATTCTTAATGTGCTTTTTTCTTTAAAATTGTTATCACAGTTTTCATTTTGGAACATATTTGTCGCAAAAGTCGAAATAATCCAATTGTTGAAAATCATGTTCTTATCATGTAAAAATGTTTACTTGCGATTATAAGTATTATATTTAATGCACGATTGTTTTCCAGTACTTAATTTGCATTATTAATGTACAGAACCTCAACCTTTGAACGTATTAAAAAATCAGCTTTAAAACTGGTTGGCATCCTTTAAAACAGTTGTCTCTAAAAGTGGAAATAATCAGAGACAAAGGGCACAATGTTACAGATTTTACTTTTATTTATTGTAATTATTACCATTATCAAACAAATTTAAATAATACATTATTTCAAGAATTTTAAAAATATAAGTATAGCACCTTTAGGTTATAATTATTCAGTTGGTCTTTGACACATTAAAGATTTAAAATAAACTTTGAAATAATTTTGAAATATGAATGTAGTGATGCATGATTCCGACTTATTAAGTGCGATACTCTTTGCATATATAAAAGTAGTTTAGTTAATTATCTATGATCAGAGAGAGAGAGAGAGAGAGAGAGAGAGAGAGAGAGAGAGAGAGAGAAGTAGTATATGGGGACACTTTAGCGTCAATAGGACCTTAACGTTAAAATACGGGTTTTGCACTTTGGCGTCAATGGGAATTTAACATGGGAATGTCATTTGGAGATCAATGGGAATTGCACATCGGGTGACGTTATAGGGATAACAGGGTCAACACTTTTTATAGGGTGAAATGTATTTGTAGGGACAAAGAGTTGATAGGGACAGACATAGACATACAGAAACAAACAAATACACATCCAAACACACAGAAAAGAGGACAGAAATGTTCTAAAGAAAGACTCACAAATAGAATAGAGACTCGAAAAAAGAAAAGTCTATTGTATGGGTATAAAACATTTATTCAAGTATATGCATGGGCTCTCTGGCCTGTGCTTTGGTCTAAGCACTATCCATTTAATACATTAACATTTGGACATGAACCAAACCTATTTACTACTTTTTTAGTTCTTGATTCTATTAAACTACTTTTTAAAATTAAAGTTCACGCCTTTCTAAAAATCACTTCATATACAACTTATTTACATTAAATGTTCATTTATAAAAAAGAGCTAAAACAAAACAAGTAACAAACAATCAAATAAGGGAAAGTTCCTGTTTCTCTCTCTCTCCGTCACACACGTTGTTTAAAATCTGGTCAGCTACCACTTGTGTCCCAGCATATATGTTTCCCATCACGTACTCTCTTTCAGTCGTAAATCTGATGTTACGTCCATCGTACTAGGTACACTTATCGGTAAGCAGATCAAGAGCAGTCATCGACTTCTTCCCATGGAGGTACAACATATGCCATATGAATAGTCACTTTTCCATCGGTGATGTTAAATTTTTCTCTCATCGACTGCACGTCTCCAATAGCCCTCAAAAGTTTGGAAGAAGTTATTTCTGCAGGTGTGCTAATTCCGAGACATACAGGTGAGTTCAAACTGTTGTGATACATAGATAGGCTCAAACGACCTCGGTCTTTGACTTGGCAATGACATTTGAGTTCCTCTAACAGTGAGTCAAGTAGGTCCGTAATGAAACATGTATCCTGGGTCGATGCGCGTGTTTTGGGACAGTCTTAGGGTCTTTCATTCAGCAAGTATCAACAAGAAAAAAACTATATTGATCTTACTCGATAATTATACAAGGTAGAATTTTACTGATCACTGTCTTTTTATTTGGTTCGATTGTATTTTTAATTGCCTACATTGATCCTGGTTAAGTGAGGATGTTTTGGGACAGTCTTTTGCTGTTTTAGGGTAGTCATGGGGTCTTTCCATTGGTAATAATTACCAACATGGGGAACAAACTCTCCTGATCTTACTCGATAATTATACAATGCACGATTTTACTGATCACTGTCTGGTTTAAGGTTTGATTTAATATAATTGTATACATGTATCCTGGGTAGGTGAGAGTGTTTTCTGACAGTCTTGTGCAAGCCCCATCACTTTCAGGGTGATAGGCAGGAAAATTAAAGTGTTGGATATTTATTTCATGCATAAGTTGTTTGAAATAATCCAACACAAAATTGATGAACAGATTTGGGGAGGCAAACAGGTTAAAAATCATTGCCAAAACTTTTAGAACAGTTTATGCTTTAATATCCGTAAAAGGAATAGCCTATGGAAACCTTAAGGACGCACACATAGTGGTCAACAAGTATTGGCTGAGTGACTTGGTATTAGATAAGGAATCGACAGTCTACCATATTTCTGTTAAATGGCTTGTTAAATGGTCAAAAGCATGAATAGGTTGCAGATGTGCCTTATATATCTTCTGATTGGGATTTTCTACCATTTGACAAGTGTGACAAAATCTATGGTAGGTTGTAAAAATCTCCTTTAATTTTCGGCCACTAAAACTGATTCAGGATCTTGTAATAAGTCTTACTGACACCAAAATGACCAGCTTAAGGCGTTTTATGGGCTAGACTATGCATTTCCTGTCTATACTACTTAGGAAGAACAGTTAGATTGCTTGCTGACCACTCATCACCAGCAGATACACCAGGTGGTCTAAATTTTCTCATAATTACCTTATTTTTCAGAAAGTAACAGACTGGTACCTGTGTGGCTTCAATTTCTGAAACCAAGTCTTGTGTCTTCTCTGAGGAATAATATTTGGGGGCCTATAACTCACATTAAAATATCATGCATGCTATAAAGTAGCTGCTTCTTTCTGCTCAGATATCTTACAATTGCAAGCAGAAATTGCCTTGTGGTTTATATTATTGTGTGAAGAAACTAATTTAATTATGAATTTTTCTCTCTCTCTGCTGAGTGATTAAGTCTTTTAAATTATGGAACGTTCCTTATCCATTGTTCCAATGCACATCTATTAGGGATAACATGCCAAATTAAAAATGTCATCTCAGGTTCATTGTTACGTATATCTGATATAAGATATATTTATTTCAATTTAATTCTTTGTTTGTTAGTTTTAAATTTTTTCTATTACATGCCAAGTGAAGTTGTCCAGTATAGAGTTCAGAGTTTTCTAAAGACGTAAACAACGTTAATAGCGAATAATAGTTGACCTAGTTCCTGACCTGATTCAGAACCGGTAAACAATTTTTTTTTATTTCTTTTCTAGAGTGAAACATGATTGGTGGTACTCAAGGCCACACTTGGTGTGCGTAATTTTTAACAAGTAAGTAATTTCGACGAGGTTCAGTATATGATTACGTGACCCTCATACGGGCATCTGTTTTACGCAGTAGTTATGGTTTAATACAGATGTTATGATAAGAATTTCTCAGTTTTGGGCTTTTACGTTACGCTGGAAAGTGTCTGTAGGCAGTTTTCGAGTCTTATGCTAATTTGTCTCCAGATCATTCGGATCCAAAAGTATTAATTGCTTTCCTGGAAATATAAGTGTGCTCATACAGAATGTGTGAACAAAGACGTTTCTTAAAAACTTTATTAGGATTTCCTAAACCGGAGGATTAATTATTGTGTTTCTACAAGGAACTGTAGACTTCATCACAGTACAATTACAGCATACGTCATCGTCTTCCATCATGGATTCTTCGTCGGGAATCGAACTTGAATTTTTTAGAACATTTTATTATTAGGACTTCTAAAAAAATTTCATGGATTATTTGTGGATTTGATTCTGGAAACCGTAAGTTATTTTTTTACAAAAAAATTCACAGTATTTTTCCAAGTAAATAAATTGTTTGTTATATTTTTCAAAGCTTGTTGTTTTCATTCTTTCTTGTGTTACTGTTTATTCGAGCCTAAACATGTAACCTCAGATTCATAAATATATTAATTTTGGAAGGATAAAGGATCGTAACTTACAAATTAGTAAATGTATTTTTTTTTATTGATATTTGCTCGTAGCAAGTGCAAACAACTTACTTTGTTGATCTCAGAAATTTTTTCAAAAAGAGAGCATTTTTGTACAGTGTCTATGTTGAATACGGATGCAGTAATTGAATGTTTGTTTTAAAAATTAATTCTTGGAACAGTCACTAGGGAATATAACTTATCTGTTCTTGAGGCTTAATTTACAAATGTATGTGATATACGAAGGGAAATGTTTCTCGGCCAATACAGAATTTACAGTTTTGATTCCTAAGAATTTGCAACTATGAGTGTTTGTCCAATCCAAAAACCATTTTATGTTAAAAGCGTGTCTTTATTCATGTCTTATTCATGTGAAAGTGAAAAACAGAAGGGATCGGCAAAAAGATCAATAAGAAGAATGCAAAAAGACAATCCAGGTATTTTTTCCTTATATTTGCCTACCTGTATGATTTCTGATTAAAACTATTCATCTGATAATATTGTTTTTTTTTTTTTTTTTTTTTTTTTTCATAAATGCTAATTTACATTAAATATATATTTTTCTCTAATATTTCCGATAAAGTTGAACACAGGACTGTACATAGTTTTATTTATTTTGCTTTATTGCATAGTTGTTTTGTGCTCATATGTTTTGTGTCATGACATTATTAACTTATACTTTAAACAGGATAACAAAATGATCAAATCACAGACAATGAAGATATTTATGCGGGGGTGGGGTGGGTATAAATGCTACAACAGCATGAGCTGTGAATAAACTTAAAAGCTTTTTAAAGTTTTAAAAATAATCATGCGGGGGTCTTACTCTTCTAACAGAAAGCAATCCCATCTGTGATGATACATGTAAAAATCTGTACTTTTTGTAACAGTAATAATAAAAACAAATTGAGATGGTTACTGGTAGCGGTAACAACGTTCTTTATATTAAACATATTATATTTTTAATAATTGCTACCAAAGGAGTCTTATGTTTTGTCAGTGGAGTACCTTACAATCAATCGACTTATCTGTACTATAAATATCGCCTCATATGTAGATGCATACAATTTTAAATAATAATAAATGTATTTCCAGTTTGGTATCTGTGTAAAAAAGCATCTCATAAATGAACGGAAATGTTCTTAATGTTAAGATACAGAAAATATATTTTACACTGTTAGAATTCATTATCTTATGTAATGAAATAAGTTCATAATTTTGTAGGATATAGCTATGCTTCAATATATGTTTTGTATGTGATGTCCTTTTGCTTTTGTATTGGAATTGGAGATTTAAAATGAAACTGGAGATATGAGATACATGTCACAGACAACTAGTGACAATACTTGCTGTCTATTGCATAATCATCCACGCCTATATATACTGATGCAAAAAGCAGAACTTGCACTGTATTACTTTAAAATAATAAACATCCTCTTAATTGATAACATTGTGAATGAGATTATATATACAAATTACGTCCTTAAACCTTGCTTGTAAGCGGCTACCCTATTCTGCGGTAGCGCTAAATTACACCCACACAAAGTCCAAATAAAACTGGGGTGGAAATATAACATTGTGTAAATGCATCTAATTGTATACAATTTGATACACTTAATTTATTTTGTGCTTCTTGCAGGCCACCTCTCTTCCGAATGTTTATATTCTGAGAAATCAGCTGACTGTAATGCGGTATTATAATTCAAATTTTTTAAATAAGACGCCCAAACATGCCGTAAAGTTGCATACTCTCTTGTTGCTAGGGTTAGGGGAGTAGTCGCACTGAAAGAAATTTACGTGTCACAGCGCCATCTGTTGTCATTACGAGGCATTATTTGAAGCTAACTTCCGTGAGACTAACTTGGAACGTGCTTGATGCTACATTATAATCATGATTTTAGAAGGTGCAATATGTGTAACTTGTGATATAGCAAGTTTATAAGTAGAATATTAAAACTTGTATCAACATACATAGCATTTGCAATACGACAAACTACATAATCATTTCAGTAGTTGGCAGATTGCAAGATATAATGACGCAGAAGGAAAGTAAATCTAAGCACTTGCAAGCAGCCATTTACAGCTTGCATCACAGAATATTTGAAAATACGCGCATATAATTATGGTGGTAAACCCCCTCTATAATTACAAGCGTGAAAGCATTTTCTGGATGCATTTACTATTGCAAATGTGACCAAGGATTTTGCATATCCAGCATCATATTTTTTGTCGAGAGATATATTAGCTGTCTAGTATCCACACCTTGCGTTCCCGAAGGTCAAACCATAATATGATGCTCAACTTTGATGCGAACATTCGTCCGTTCAACATGCAATGAGCCATATAATTTCACGAAGACAACAGTGCTTGCGAATTATGGACGGTGTATTCCGCATGGAAATCATGCCCAGACAAATCACAAAATGTCATACATTTGAGCGGGAAAGAAAAGATGTCTTTTTGTGACAAGTCAGCTAGTGAAATCATCAACGGTAGGCCTACCTATAACAACGAACTCGAGGAATTGTCCAATGACTACCAGAACAAAACAAATTAACAGGATCCTATTGTGTTTCTTTCTAATTTTCAATGCTCAGAAAAGACTAGAATTTACAGTGACAACCGGCTCATCCCGGTTGAAATAAGTGAATACACGAACCTTGTTTCTTGCATCAATATCGATGTTTCGTACTCGCATTCATGTTACTGCGTTTATTTTAGACCCCACAGACGAACCTTAGATCGAGGAGGAAGCACATTGTTGCGGGACGTGCCATGAATACGCTACAGGCATGACGGACAACTTATTTTTCAACATTAATTATTCAGAATAAGTAACTGAAATTCCAGCAACCACATTAAATGGAACGAAAATCATTTGGATATAAGGGGGGAAATGTATACTTTAAAGATTCCGTAAGTTATATGGCCGTGACTTTTGCTAGAATGTCAAAAACGTTTGGAATGACAGAATTTGGCTGGAAGCTATGATTTGCTCTAAAGGAAATATACTCTCTGTGATTCCAAATTTGCCTAATGTTCATGATTATGACTATGTCGGCATGAAAACAGCGACTAGAAACTGTCTACTTGGGAACAAACTAACTCCTCTGATGTTTTTGATTTTTCAGAAGTATGGTTGAAATGCTGTCAAACCAATGTAGATATTCTAACACGTTTTTGTGGACAATTGGGACAATTAATTCTTGATCATGGAAGAATACATCCTTTGAAAAGTACGACGTGTTTCCTTTATTTCTGACAGTATTCAGACACGAGTTCCTTTCAATCTCATCCTCCTGCCAAAGTGATTAGTGCACAATTGCCATCAGTCGCAAAAGAAATACACGTGTGTTCCTATGTGTTAGAAACTAGTCTCAAACTAGTATTAAGATAGCTTACTTTGAGAGAATACCAAATGTTTTAAGATATCATTAACATTTCAATCGAAACGCACACAAAAACATAATTATTTCAAAACCATGTGGAAGTGGATCTTTGGTAATGTAATTATTCCTTAACGTTTGAGAGTGGATTCTCGTGCTAAAAATAGAACAACCTAACTACAGACAATACAGAGAGTGACAGTAAGTTCACACACGAAAACGAAATCCCCAAAGAGAAGAACTACCTCAAGAGAGGTACTTCCGCTGGTTCGCGCAACTATTTACGAATACCTCGCTGTGTAACCGTCTCCGATACTCATGATCCGATAATGATGATGCCAGCTAAATCTAAATCCAGTGTTTCCACATCTAATGTAAAACGGAAATCGGATACCAATTCTACTTTATCGACGTCTTTATTTTCTCTCGTGGCTGTTCGTGACTATCTCTCCTTACACAGACGTACAAGACAACAGGCATGTTATAAAATGTAGTGGATATGTCCGAACATGAACTGACAGGATTCAGTCCTTAGAGAACGCAAATAGCACCTACTTGTTTCAGTACTTTCCAACCTCAATACTCTAATGCGAAAATGAAACAGTCAAAATATAACTACTAAAATTCATCGATACCGTCTGTGAATGTTGTATGAACGTTTTGAAAGGAAGGATTCATCTGACTCGGAAACGAAAATAGGGATTAGGAAAACATCGTCAGGCCCTTCGAGAAATAATGAAAAGGAAAATCCCAACAAGTTACAAGAAAAATTAATGCTCGTTATATTTATATATATGCTGATATGACCTTTGTTGAAAGTGGTTGTCTTTTTTGTTAGAATCGATTGTCCTACATATGCAAAAGAATTGACACACTTTCCGGGAAGGACATCATATTTGTATCTTATGGAAGGTCGAACATTAACATATAGTTAGTTATAAACGACACATGGAACTCCATCGAATAACGAGTTTCTACCATTACTTTATAAGTCTAATCTCACTTTGATGTCACAATTACAACAAAGTTACAATCGTTAACGGATTGAACAAATTTGTCAGCAAAACTAGAAATTGTCTTTGCTACGGACATTTATTGCAGGCCTTTCAACTGTTCATCAGCAAACATCATATAAAACAGCTAAGCATATTTTGTGAGGGTTTATGCCCTCTTCAACAGAAAAAAAGAATAAAAAAAAGAATGTATAGTAGTGAAAATGAAGTAATACAATGGTAATCGTAAAACTGATAATTATGTCTATGTCTTGTGGTAGTCGGAAACTTTCTGTATCGCAATCCAAAATACTACACGAACTACAGTATATAAAACAAGTATCAAGCACTGGCTAAGCTACTGAGCAGTGGCATCAACACCAACACGAGAGACTTTTAGTCATCGCTCATTACACGCTGCTTATACCACTGGCTACAAAGGAGTTAAAACAATTGCTATAGTGATGCCAAAACCAAACAGTTCTTCATTGTTGTTGCCGTTGTTGTAGTGGATTCAACGCCAGTTTCAATACACGATCGGTTGGTTATGCAGGACAGCCACCCGCGGTAAACTACTAGCAAACTCTCTCATATACCCACATTGGCCGAGCCCGAGTCTCGAATCCATGCCGATCGATGTGAGATGACAGTGGCGACCGCTTGACACCACTGGCCCACTCGGGGCACCAAACATTTTATGTCTGCAAGATGTACGGCAATGGTTACAGGAACAATTGACTTACACGTTACATTAATCCATTTTACTGAAGTGAAACTAAAGTAGCAGGACACGATCATCAATAGCTAACATATGTTTTACTGATGTCTGTCATTTAGTGTATCGAATCCAGGCTGCGTTATTATTTTCATCGATATGCTTTCATCATCAGCATGGGAAGATCATAGTTTTGCGAGCTTTAAAACTTGTTTTTAAACTGAGTGGTTAGATATCCGCTAGGATGGAAATCAAATGAACCAAATATTGTAATGAACTTTTTTTTTTAAAAAAAAAACTGAAGCAAAAACACATTTTGTTTCACCCGAAATAAATGGCACATTATTATGCCTTCCAAATAATGAAATCATAAATCTTTAAACTTTATCAACTTTGAACATTATAACTGCAAGTGAATTATAATTTATCTTAGATTAATGGTAAGTGAAAAAAAAAAAACGATTTATTACTCTGTAAGAAAGAGACTTCAAATGTAAATGAAAAAAGACAAAAATAACTTAGTATTAAGAGGAGGACACTATTTTACCTGTTTCAGTTGCAAAACTTGATAATAATTGTGCAAACTAATTTATTTCTCTTTTGATAACAGAGATAACACACAACTGCATTAACATTAAATACATGTCGCATAATCCGGTCAAGGTCATCAATTATGATTATGGGGAAATTTTGAATGCTTTGGGAGTCACATGAACTTGTTGCATAATTTCATTATTTTATCTAATAGATAAATGTTAAAAAATAATAGGGCATATCAATAACATAGAAATTGTCATAGAATGTAATGACTCCAATGAAAACTGCAGTTACTCAACTAGCCAAATGAAAGGATAAGAAAATAGACTTCGGTGTTCCAAATATAAATAATTTGTAAATTCTTTTTCTCTTTATCCTTCTACTCTTCCTTATTGGGTATTAGAAAAATATAGACTAATTAATTCAATAATTGTTTTTACCAGCCCTCTGAACAGAGAGAATGGCCAGCAAACCACCCGTGCAAACAAGTTCTAAACTTTAGATTATTAAATAGATAGTGGTAACATATCGTAACATCTGTGACCACTCACAACCACGAAAAACCCACAAAACAAATAAAATCACTATAATCTGTTACACATTCTAATGAAAAGAATAATTGTGTTATACATACTCCAAGTAGCATAAAATCTTAAAAAAATGTTTCAAGTGGTAATACCTAAGATAATACGTCACGTATTACACGTTATGTATGTATGCATGTATGCATGTATGCACGTACGTACGTACGTACGTCTGTATGTATAAATGAAAGGTTATGCTTTTAACGCAGTTGTGAATACTTTCGGATAATTTTTATTTAGACTTATTCATCTAATAATAATGTTTTTATGAATGCCGGTTTACATTAAATATTTTTTCTCTAATATTTTCTATAAAAAGTTAAACACAGGACTGTACATAGTTTTCACTGAAACAACATCATTTCGTATGACAGGAATAATATATGTAGGTAAAATGATTACAACATTTTAATGGTGTTTACAAAAATATGGCTACCAGTATCTATGACGACAAACACAATAGAGCTACAGTCATGATCAGCTAACAGACGGAACATTGGTACAGAAGCTTTCAGTTTATTTAATATAGAAATAATTAGAATAACACTTGATTTCTATACTGTAAGAGATTATGGACCGTTGTATCCCCTGTTCTTCTGTGATCATTTATATTTACAATTAGACTGGGAAGACATCTTAAGTAGCGGAAAATACAAGCCAGTTTTATAAATTAGAAAATATTTGTCTACAGTACGATCCTTCTGACACATTTGCTGACACTGTTAACGAAATACTGAAATGAAATTACTCTCGTTGTTAATTATGTCATATGAAAGAGAGAGAACAAGAGACGAGACAGCTAATACAATCTTGCAAAGGTCATACTTGTCTCACCAAAACTAAACTTGAAATCAGTTTCGATACTACTTAGAAAACACAAATAAACCGATAGTGAAACGTATTTCAATTTTGGAATATAAACAATAATAATTACTGTAGTTCGATTTCCATTCATGCCTTATTCACAGGGATAAACATATGTCAAACAAGAGTGTATCCAAGCATTGAAATGTTTTAAAAGATGACCGAAACTACAAAAAATTGCAATGTTAGTGTTAAGGGTTTTTTGTATCGCACAATTCAGTACAGGTGTGAGAGATGGTAGTCGGACTTTAACGAAATGGTTACAAATGATAGTATTAGTGATGTCCCGTTTCTTTCAGTTTAGTTTGCGCACCATTTAGCAGTGAGTGTATGAAATAATAACTTGAAATACAATCAATCCCATACCTTTTTTCCACTGATTGGGATGCAGTTAAGTATGGATACTGTATGTTGTGAAAATAAAATGAATTGATACTTATAATTAATCCATTTAGTGACAAGAAGTGGAGTTTCAATAACACTTGGAGAAAGTGAACGTGAGCTGTTTTCCTGCACATGCGCTGTTCACAAATAAAATGGATTTTAGTCAATACTGAACGACCTTAACAGAAGTTCCTTTAAAAGGTATGAAGATCTCTACTGGCCATATGAAGACGTTTATGGTGAAGACAATAACACAGTTCTCCATATATTTGGGTCATAATAATAATTATGATATTATGTTTAAGTCACAAAAACTATGATGTTCACCAAAAGGAAGAGTCTGGAATATTCATATTTTCTGTTCACATGTCTTAATGTACATGCTGAACTATCTAGTTGTACTACAATTGGTTTCCATGACTTTATTGATTATTGAATTTTGAGTATAAGTTTGAAACCAATTTCTTGGTATACTAATGATGCGTTCAAGGAAACATGTTGGAAATCTTAAACCGTGGTCTATTATTTCACCTTCATGTTGACCACCAGCCTCTTTAAACTGCACGCTTGTCTTCTGGTTTCTCAATCATCTTTTCAATAATGACTTCACTGTACAACGATATAAACTAATTCATCCTGTGTTCAAATGTCAAATAAACAAAAGCACACAAATAACTAGCACTCGCTAATACAGGAAGATGTCACTAAATCACCACTACAGTGCACGTAATTAATAGTACAAGTGTCAACTCGTTCTGTCAACTTCGTTGGGCACACCGTACAATCCAGAGTAGAGAAGCACGTGGATCGGTACAGGCCTATATGTCCTGTAGATCTATACTTCGTTTAACATTCACGATTGATGACATTGGTGACATCCACCAGAACTGTATTAGGTACCATCTTGTAAAGTAGGCACCTGCTTATATATTTTACCTGATCTTTGTACTTTTTTAAATTTGTCTTTTTTACTTATACTCCACTCATTTTTTTTTGGATGGGACCTGCCTTCTCACGCATTAGCGGAAACACCTACCAAAATTAAAATAGTTCTCATACTTGTAATTAAATTCAATATCATCGCATGTATGCAAACATATAAGGTTTGTTTAGTGTAAGTGGCCAGCGGTAAGTAATTATCGTTATCTGTAGATGTGTATTAAGAACGAGAGACTACATATACCCAGAGATGTAAACTTTGGAGGATAAAAACTTACAGAAGTGCATGCTGTGAAAATTGAAATAAAATCAAATAGAATGTAAACTGGCAAAACTGTTAGTTTATATTATGAGCTTCAGGGACGTTTTATGATTCTATTTACTATTGTTATACTAACTTCAACTGTACATTCAATACGAAAAGTGTGACACCCAGGGTTATTGTCGTGTGTGTTGAATGACTGTCACTCAAGGGACCGGGTTGAATGGATGAAGACCAATATGGCATCGAGATGTTTTCCACCTGCAGTGTATACAAGATCCGATGTATATGAAAAATGTTATGCTCGTTTCATCCTGATTAGTCCTCATGCAGCATGCTAATTACAATGAAAATGCTCAATACTACCTCAATACCTTTATATATTGCACGCACAATATAATTTTAAATTTCCTGTATTAGCTCGTATAAATACTATTTTTGAAATGAAATAAATAGACAAAAATGTACAAAATATTTACATGAGAAATTCAATCACTTATAAATCTCCATACATTGCTTCTTTGGAATAATGTATGATCTTACATATGCAATAAAACATGAATAATATCTCAAAGATATACTTTACCTACAGTTCTAAACGTTTAAAACGAAGTATATCATAAAGGAATATATATATATATATATATATATATATATATATATATATATATATATATATATATATATATATATATATATATATATATATATATATATATATATATATGTTTTTGAGATGCTGAACATCCTAGAAGTTCATAAAATAAATTGAAATAAGGTTGGTATGGTTCAGGCTGTTTTTAAGTTATTTACTTATTGTGTTCAAATCAAAACCGAAACACACACTACACATTCTCTATGACAAGGTATTATTTACGCATGAATTAATAAAATCTCGACAAGCATCTAAGACAAAACATTCTAAAAAATCAGAACGAATTAATATGCGGGGATTTCCTTATTGCATCCATAAATACAGACTGCGAACGGAACAAGTTCTCAATAATTTTAAGTCTAATGTATCCTTTTAAACGAGGCAAGAGAATTAATAGTTGTTGATCGTCACATAGAGCTTTCATGTAACTTGCAATAGTTAAGCTCTTAGTGCTTTAAAGAATATCGTACGGTGATCATTTCTCACCCATGCGACAGAAAAATCTAGCTGTTTTCCTAACCTTACTTTTTCTATCTCAGTCTAGTCGTCTCAGACCAGTCGTCTTAGTCAAGGTGATCGCGCGCTCAGAACTACTTTTAAAAAGGTAACCCTTGTTGTCTTCTGCTCTGCCTGACGTAGTTGTTCTAAATCAAACAACAACAAGAACAACAAATACATAACAAAAACATAAGAACCTAAGGTCAATCCATCTTTAAGAACACACCATACAAAAACATCTCGAGAGAGACGAAGACACACGCATACGATGTCGAGCGTTTTGATATTATGCTAGTTCGTTCCACACATCACAGTAAATTTTATCCTACATGCAGGCATAGGTCAATACATTTTCAGGTCAGCGTCATTAAATGTAGCTAAAGCTACCTAACTAGTTTTAAATACTTCGTGTGAAACAATTTACTGTTTGCTACATTTAATGACGCTGACCTGAAAATTGATTGTGCTACAGATAGGATAAAATTCTCAATGCTGTGTAAAATGAACTAAGACAAAAACACTGATCCATGCACATAGACTATAGACCTACATACGTCATAGCTTACCAACGCTCTTAACAACTACGGAAAACTTAGTAACAGCCAGAAATGTGTTATATCAAACATGCATTATTCTAATTTGTATTAAGCACATCCATACATCTATTGTTCCCCAGTTAAATCAATATTTAATGACAAATAATGCACTTACCAGCCAGAAGGAATCATTTATTCGTCAACACATTAGTCCATAAACAAATTTCACTGTAGCGCTTGCCACATTTCCAACACGAAAAATAAATTTTCAAAGAATCTGTGAAATTCAAAGTTTCGCACATAGTTATCCGCTAGGGTCCGTATTTGGAGGATCTTTTATACACGGGGGTAATTTTACAATCATTAGTAAGGACAACACAGGTATGGCACAAACAGTTTCACCTCTTCCAAAGAAAAGAAGAGTTACATATAGTAACACAGATCACTAATTACCTGTGAATAACCCAAGTACGGACACTTATGATACATTTAACTTCTCGTTATAATAATAGCCCATACTACTAAAACAGAGGTTAGGGACTAATATCGTTCCATTATTTACAATATAATTGTCCAAACTGGAACTGATGAAAATGAAACATTTTCTTGTAATAAATATTAGCTATATATTGTTGATTTCATATAACATCCATATAATAAATATGATAATACCTCTATACTATCCAACGTTTTGTGTTGTTATTTGTTTGGCTCACACATAAAATCTGTGTACTTCGGATGACACGGTCACGCCACAGTCCTGATCAACATATTTGTATTAATGCACCGCATGTAAACATTTGTGCGTGAACTATAATGCAAAAGTGAGAAGTTCTTGTTTACTTTAAAGGACACTATTGGGTGAGAGAAAGAATGTACGTTATTGTTTTGACCTTGACAAAGAAATCCCAGTCGCGGGGTTACATTGTATGTCCCCCCCCCCTCGGCAAGCCTCGTGGGGAGACAAATAATGTAATCCCTTGACTGGGATTTCCTTGTCTCATTTGCCTTATCCAATTTATATCTTGGTTAAATAGCCAATCGTTGATAGTTTTTAATTTTAAATTAGTTTATATTACTTCTCTTTTGATTCTATTACGCACATCGTTTCATCTATGTCAGTTTTAAACAAATTTAGCTTACTCGTTCGACTGCATGCTGCTTGTCTTTGTTCACCATCCGATTCATTTTTAAAATGTAACGGTATCTTATCATTTCTTTTCAGGAACACCAAACATTTTGATAGTCAGTTCCATCATAAAAATGTTTTCTTTGATATCATTATATAACCTCTACCTAAACACATTAGAAGTTTCTATTTATTAAATGCAAGTTTTATTTTATCACTATATTATTTTCCTAATGTTACTGTAGAAACTATGTAATCTGCGTAAATCTAGCACAAGCAAACTTCCAAAAATTGAAATTGTTCATAAATTGTTCGTTCTTGAAATTAACTAAGGCAGTAACTTTTGTGGGGTTTTTTCCTTGTAGAAAAAATATCTTTTTGATGGGTCAGTATTTCTCTTCGTTGGTACGTACAGTAACTTGCATTCTCTTAACTACACGTTCGATTTGCTTACCAAACACACCATAATTCATCAGTTTAAAGAAATCTTTCTCACAGTCTTTGATTGTTTTTGTTTTTCAGTTTCATATAAGATTTTATACATTAATCTTGAAAAAAAATATACGCGGATCATTCTTTGTTTCATTCCTTACCTAACATACAACCTCAATTTACGATATGGATAACATCCTATTTCTTTATTTTAAAGCGTACACAATAATTTAGTTACCGAGTGTACTTGGCATGTCTAGCTTGAGTTTTACTGCGCTCAATATCTTCAACTTATCTACTTACTACTTTCGATAAACATGGTTTAAATTGAAAACAAATTAAAAGTTACAAAGAGAAATGTCTTGATTAATGCCATTATCTCCTGCCTTGATTATATATTTCGTTAGCGCCTAATAAAATGAGTTTCACAACATTATCTTATTTTTCAGTTGGTTAATACTTATAAGTTATTGCATTTGTATGGGAAAATATGAACGAGTTTTTCGGGTGTAAAGACTGCACGACCTTGGGAGTGCAGTATAACTATCCGACAAAACGAGCTTATATTTTCCCGTGCAAATGCAGTAACCTTTTTATTATATGCTCATTTTCTTATTCTACCTAATGTTTAATTATATGAACAAAATACACCACAAGAAACAAAGTAACTGAATGTATGCCGTATTCCAAACTAAATCATTATTACTGCGCACATAACTCCGCCCAGATAAATTTGAACTTAGTCGCGCGCTCGACATAACTTTCGAAAGAAAACGGGGTGTCAAGTTAAAATTGAAATTTGGACTCATATTGTCAATTAATGCGCATTGCATCAACTTTTCCATTTGATCTGGAATGAATAGATTTTGGTATTGTTTTCGATTCTACGAAATTTCGTGATTATGGACTGCATTTATATGTGACAATTCCACATGAAATACATCGGATTGAAGAAGCGAGGGAGAAGTGTGTTAGCATCTGCAAATGTGTTTTTTCTGTCATTGAATGTTAGAAATGATAATGTGGGAAAAATATGACGCCTTTCAATTGCAGTTATCAAAAGGACGCTATGGAATTTAATGCTTTTTTCATTTTGAGTGCAGTAAGGAGGATGTAATTGCACTTATATTCGAAAGTATAGTACAATTTCGAAATGTGTAATCAAGATTGAGAACCTATGACATGGCTCATGTAATTTGGATTTGCAGAACTGAGAAAGTACATTTTGAGGAAATTCATGATGTAAAACTGTAAGTATATTTATTTTGCAATTCTTATTACCAGCTAAAGAAGACAGCTTATCCCTTGTCACTTGTATGTTATTTGTAAGGACCCTTTCTGGCGTCAACTGTATAAGTAATCTAAATCCGAAACATTGTATCAAAAAAGTTAACGCGGAATATGCCAAAGCTACTGGAATGTGAAAGTCCACGAAACCTCTGCTTTACTTCATTCAGAAATAAATTTAATCAACCAAAACGTAAAGCGTCGACTACGAGAGTGTACATGATTTGTTTACAAATCAAATGTGCAGGCGTATGCATCTATTGCTTGTTTAGAATAGAAAGTAGTTCCTTTATGAACGTGAATAAAATATGAAGGTGTGCAATATCGTAAAATATTGAACGACTCTGACAATGTAAAGTTACCGGAGAGTAAAATGAGCATATACTAATTCAATTTATTTCTGGTAACGTCGTCAGAAAATTAGAATAGGCTTTAATCCTCTCCCTTCAGATTTTAGTACTTCTGGTATTTCACCATTTTATAGTACTATTTTCTAAATTACATTTACATTCTTAAATGTTATTCTTTATGATCGAATAAAACATCCTCTTTGTAAAGCTTTAGCTCGCGGATTAATTTTTAATAACTACAGTTCGACTTAATAATAGTGGCACTATCTTTACAACTTTTGTTGACTGTGTTTCGGCTTTCCATTTGAAAAATCGTCGTTTTTGGCCACTATTTGTAATATACATTAAGTTCATCGGTTTAAATTATTTAAATTATTTGCATATGACCCTAAACCTTGTTTTCTCTACAATCATTTATCCAAATACATGAACTAAAGCTTTCAGATCACCATTTCTTAAATATATCTTTGTCCGTTCAAGCTTATTAACTTTATAAACTTGTTGAATCTAAACCAGTTTTCCTCAAAATCATTTATAATATTATTTCACATTTTTGCCATTATTAGGCTGCAAATTTATAACCAGAAACATTCAATATTATCTGTCTCTATATAGTGTACATTATTTTACTGTCTAAAATGTTATATTACCGCCTTAAGACATTTTAAGTGGTATTATTTCATAATAATATGTGTTACAATATCAGTTCTCCAGAATACTCATTGGATTTAATGAGCAACCAATTTAATATGTTCCATTTCGTTTAGGGACATAATTATTGCATAGGGCTCCCAACTAAGACAAATTTTAACCGTTCGTTGTTTCGGAGTTTAAAAAAACCTGAAAGAAGTCACCTTGTCTGTCGTACACAAATAACTCCGCATCGTGAAAGTTTCCCTCAGTATTAACTCCGTGCTTGTCTTATAGTTTAAATATAAGAGGGTAACCTAAATTTCTTACTTGCTTTTAAATCTTGAGTTATCAGTAGTGTATATTTAAGCGCTACACGGTTATCAATTTTCAAGTAAAAAAATATGTTCACCTTATTTCAGAAATATATTTGGGGGTAGCTGGCATTTGGCAGAATATCTAGCTATCTGTTATACGAATTGCTGCCTACTTCTAGAAGGTCAGGTAACATATTTACCCATTTTCTCGTTTTATTTTGAGAGATTTTATTTGCCATATTCTCGCATTAAGAGTTGTATTTAGTCTTTCTATAAAATGCGCTGCTTTGGAGTCAGATACACAGTATTCTATATATTTTTCTCTAAATATTCCATCAACCTTTCGGTTTCAAACTTCTCTCCATTCCTTGAGATACGTTTTCCTGGCTTTTGTTTGTTAAAGATTTATCTACAAACGTTAGGTAAACAGTCTCTTTTGTTTGCCTTCAGTTTTATAGTCTATGCGCATTTCCTGAAGACATGCATTTTGTATCCACTATTAAATTATTGATATACTTACAGACTGTTCTGTAAAGCTAACTTTGTATTGTTTTCTTGTCTTAAACTGTTCGTAGATTGTTCCGTTATTGCGTCGCATGGTATGACGGGAAATTTTATGATTTCACGTGTAAAAATATAATCATAACTTTTTCACTTGTAAAAGTAGAGGATAATTTTTTTTTACTTTTTACTATACCCGTACATATGCAACACCCCCCATCACCCCCCCCCCATTGTTCTCTTATATCCAATTTCAGATTATGTGAAATATGGTTTAAGGTACTCATCTCTGAAACTAATATAAATTAACCCAAAATTTCATTGCATGGTGCCATACAAAATAATTTTCTCATTTCGTACATCAAAAATTCAGGAGAACTAGCATGATGTGGAAGTTTTAACTCTATTGGTAATAGAGAAATGTAATCACAAAATGAAATATAAATCAGGAGTTCCGTTTTGTATTTGACACACAAAGATTTTCAGACTCTTATCCAGTTGTCGTCATATTACAGTCTTAAGAACATTCAGCTTTTAAAACAAATATAATAACTTGACAAAAATAGAAATCGAATATTCTGACAATGCACCAATAAATTTTACGGAATTTCAACCTTGAAACGCATGTAATAAAGCGAACGACATAATTAGAAGACATATTAATGCGCAGAATATATTTTATTTGCTTTCGTGTGTTTTTAAAGATGAAACATTTTAATGCCTAGTAATAACATATTGTAGCCATGGCTTGCTATAATCATCCCAGGATTAATTATTCGATATTAAATATTCATTTACATTTGTATGATGTTCGATTATATCTGATGATTCTATTTCTGCCACTTTGACTAACTTTAAAATTCGACCTGTGACTTAACGTGGCGTCATTTCTGTTACCTTTCTCATAGAATCATAGATGAGTACGATTTTGGCAGGACCTTCGATATCTCTAACGTGCTACTTTATTATTTGACCTCTTATTCTATTCATTCAACCTGACCGTACAGTGATGTGTGAAGACAAAATGTCTACATCAAAATTTCAAATTTTAAAGAAAACATTAATTTAGCGCCAAACCCTCGGTCAGCATAAGGACAGGGGCTGATTTATGGGAATAGGTAGAAGACAGCACATTCAAAATATGAATATTATTCAGAAACGTGACGTGCTTATTCAAGGATGTGAGCTCCTCACTTGATGATCACATTTCGAATGAAAGTTTCGACTTAGTGTTGCAGTTTGAAATATCTTGGCTGCTCTCTTTGTTAAGCTTCATGTCATCTACCCACACATTTTGGAAACTCGATGACCTTCGCCGTAGGAATCAAAGAGTTCACTAAGATACAAAATGTCAGGTATGCCCTCCTGACTTGCATTTTGAGAGACAAATATTATATCCACGATATTGGTTCTTATAAAAACTTTGTCTTCCCATGGTGAAGTCCCATTACAAATTTCTTCAAAGATATTGTGTATCAGCATACCTCAATATGTACCACGTTATACCGTGGCATGTATCAACATACCGCAATATGTATCACTGTATACCGTGGTATGTATGAACATACCGCAATATGTACCACGTTACACCAAAGTATGTATCAACATACCGCAATAGGTACCATGGTATAGAGATTTAAATTATGTACCAGCAATTTAATGTTATGGGGCACAAAACCATATTATATCCATAAGAGTATCTAAAACAATCTTTATGTAAACGAAAAATAAAATATCTAATCTCTTAATATCATCTGAATTTGTAATGTTAATAGTAATTGTGGTATGTGTTGTAATCTAAAACTGTAACTTAAGTAGGATAATTAAGCTCTGTGAAAAATATTATGCTGACATTAAAGAGCTTGTTAATCAAAAACAGGAATGGTTGATACTGAAGTTTACAATTCACTAATTACACTATTGATAATAGGCAGGGAATATTTGAGTGCGATGCCAACATCCGGTCATTATATTTGTCAGAATGGGACAAACCTACTCAACAAACGAGAAAGCATTTAGTGGTCAAAATAAATTACGTAAAAGTCTCTTTAGATTCTTTGGAAATGTGTATGAATTCTAATTTTCATAGCATTTATCTATTACTTCCTGTGCGATATTAAGCTTAGTATGTAAGTCTTTATAAACATCCCATATTTCCCTCATTTTATAATCGTCCGGACAAGGGTAGATATTATTGTTCTTTTTCAGACATTCCCATTTGCACACTTCTCTCCTTTTTGGTTATAGTCTTCGATATATTCATTGTGATTTTACTTACATATCGGTAAATTTACCTGCCCTTGTGTCTTGTATTCTACTTATATATTAACTTGTACTTTTGCCCGATTTTTGTCTTTCTTGTGTGCGCTATTATTCCTTTATATTTTGTTGCATCTGTTTTCCATTCGCTTTCTCTGGATTTGCTCTGTGGTACTGTAGTTCTGAATGTTTTTCCCTTTATTATTTCTAATTCTTCCACTATCTTTATTCTCTCGATATTTATACAGTTTTCTATCAAAAGCTTTTTTTTCTTCAGGTATATTCCTCGTCATCTAGCATAGAGATATTGTGCTTCTAGTAGCCCTATCCACATTTCCAGAAGCCCTGTCCATATTTATAGTAATCCTGTCCACATTTCCAGTAGCCCTGTCCACATATCTAGTAGCCTTGTCCACATTTCCAGTAGCCCTGTCCACATTTCCATTAGCCCTGTCCACATTCCATTCCCTGTCCACATTTCCAGTAGCCCTGACCACATTTCGTCCTGTATTACATCCTTACGGCTGTTTAATAGTGTTATGATCTAATATCTCTCCCTTGAGTATTTCGCAAGATTGTATCGACTTTGATCCCTTTTCTGATGCATATTATTTGTCTGAATGACTTCTTTTGTTGTTTCAGTATCTATGTGCAAATTCTATCCTGTCCTAATTAAGTATTCTATAGAGATCAATTATCTTATTTTTCTAGTTAAATGTCCTAAGCTTTTAAGAGCCTTATCGAACCACTTATATTCTCTACTCCTATCTAATTCTGTATCTATCCAATTCAAATCCTCATTATTATAAACATTTCCATGAAGACTTTAATACACTCCGTTATGTTTTAATAAATTCAACCATTTCCCCAGCATGGCCTATCGGTACGTACATATTCAATATGTGCAAGCAGTTGACTTTGATGTGTAAAAGTCTTCCTCTAAAATGTTCTTTTGTAGGTACTATATCCCACGCTATTGTTAGGGAAGCATTTCTGTTATTACAACCTTCGCTTTATTTTCATTTATATTATTATTGGTTATTACCACAACATTAAATGTTTCCTCGATTTGTTGCAATATTATTTTTAAAAAATATCTATATTGTATACTTCTTGTGCTAGTTTTATGTCGTTTTCTTTAGAAATGTTGATTAGATCTTTTTCTTGAATTCCATTCCCTGCATGATATCATTGTACGTGGAAATGTTAGGACTAAATTGTTGATTTGATTATTCTGTTGTGTGTTTCATTCTACAATGTTATCAGATCTACTTTGTTAAAGTCTTGACTTTTTTAAAGGTATTCTTCCATTGCTATTTATTTTTGTTTCTATCAATAGTGTTTTGGGAAAAGATGAACCCTTCACTCCACGGTGAGGGATATTTGCTGGCTGTGCATCTTGTCCAACTCCTCTCTGGACGGCCCTTCCGCTGAGGTTGTGTTCCTCATTGTACGTGTTTGGGAAGACTTGGAGTAGAGGTAGAAGGATATGTTTCCTCATTACCGGCGAATACTCCTTACCCAGGGGCAAATACGCGCTTTTTCTTCAGTGTCATAGTATAAAGTATCTTCTACTGGGAGAGTCACCTTCTTGTATTGTCCTGAAAGTCTGGTTTATCTTGGGAATGTTATGGTGCAGTTCTTGTTCAACGCGTCAGTGTGTAGATGTTTTTTCCGTTCCACTTTTTTGCTTTTATTTCAAAGGCAGCTTTGTTTTTATTTTCATAATCTACCAATTTTAACAACATTTCATCTCCCTTTTCTGTTTCATGGGACTCGATTAGTGCAGTGGTTGATTCTACTTCATCTTTAGGCTCGGAGTCGGGTATTAGGTCAATCAACATCTCCACTCCTCTTCTTATCTTATGATAGCTACATTTGCGCAAAATATTCGTTTGTTTTCCTGTTTCCGTGGGTATTGGTCTTTAACATTTTCTTGGTGCCCTCCCTGTCTCAGAACACTTTGTACATGGACTTGGTAAACGTTTAACGAGAAATCTCATAATCTAAATTAATGTTGGTACGTTTATTTAGCGTAATCGCCACTCATATCTACTATTTCTAACCATGTTGTTATTGTTGGAGATCCCCAAAATGTAACTAATTTCTTCCTGATTACATTTACATCACATTTTTGTCTAGTTCAATTTTGTGTTCCCGTTCTGGTATTTCCACACTGGGAGTCACGGGAAGTGGACTACTTTCTACTGTCTTCTCAATTGGAGGGGTCATTGTTATTATTTTTCCTTTTATCTCAAGGTATTTATCGTTTAGGAGAATCGGTGTTCATCCCCTATCATAAAGAAAGAATCATCCCTTGCCTCAAATTTGAAGGGCGGCATAGCGACATATATGGGCACTAGTGTCTGGAGTTCATCCGTGGGCCTGGGACGCTCTGTTTCAGCTGTATCAATGCAGTCTAATAACTGGAATGCGGGTTTTCTGCAGGCCTCTAGAATATTGTTTTCCTCACCTATTCTATCTCAGTATCAAAGTACACATCTAGTTTCTTTCTTTCCATTCTATACACGAAACCATTCATTTTAGGTTAGGATAATTCTAAAAGATGCAACTGTGATGTAAAACTAATCAAACTGTATAAGAAATATATTAACCATCGAAAAATACAAACAATTTTTTAGATAGGCCAAAGCACATTCATAACTGCAAGACAGTGTGTAATTTACCAACAGAAGGTAGATGACGAACAATTACTAAAGGTGGAAAGTACTTGTATTTAGATACACCAAGATACTAAATTGCAAGCCAGTGCCTAAACTGCAAACGAAAGTCAAATTAAAAATAATTACAAAATGTGAAATAAATGTAAATGATTGCATGTAACTGCTGTTGAAAAATAGGACTTAATAATAAAACTGCGGTGCATTGACAGTAGTCAGTTGCGGTGAGCGATTCTCAGACTACAACGATCCACTTATGTTTTATCTATTTATCTGTGTACAGGTTTACTTTGTACGTGCCATTGCCATAAATTTATGTCTGATTTGTGTGTGGTTTTAGAATGACTTTGTTGTGACACTGACATTGATTCTAAGCGATGAAATACATGTACTTGTATTAAGTTTTTTGGAATGTTTTAGACCTGAATATTTAATATTTGTGTCGGGTTGGAACAGTAAATAATTATAGTTTTTGTCATCATACTTTATCGTATACTTTCGTTACCTAAAGCTTTTTATCTATGTCATTTTGTAGATAATATATGATATAATTGAATATTGCCGTTTTACTATTAACATTATCACATAGTTGGTATAGTTTTCATATAGTATGTGCACTTTCATATTTTTGATATTACTACATGTTAAAATATCACTTTATGTGATTCTGATTGGTCCCAATAAGCCCATGAAACTATTGTGCAGTATCATCTTTACTGATTGGCTGGGATAGTGGAAAAACGTTTTTAACACCGCCTTCTGGAATGTTTGGTTTTGAATGAACATTTTTGGCGGCCATTTTTGAACTCGACTCGCGAAAGGAAATTGAGGAAAAATTATCTCGGCTGTCTGAATATGGATATGTTACCCCTACAGGGGTTTGTTATGTTTAACAATATTATAATGAGAAACATTGCGTAAAACTACAAGACAAGAACAACAATAAGAAGCAAAACTAAGGGTATTGCTTATTTGATGGCGGGGTGGGGTGAGGGAGCGGTATATCCGTAACATAGATATAGAATCCACCGTATATACAAGCGTGGTATAAATGTTAACTTACAGAAGTAAATGAACTTATCTCTGTTCACAGAAAAATTAGGACATAAACGGGTCTCCTAACTGACAGCACTTTATCCAACCACAGCATCTTTACGCATTATATATGGGATGCAAATCCAACTCAAAAAGAAATCTGTTGACGTCTTCTGTACAGTTTATTGTTCCAGTCAAATATTGTAAATATCCGATCACAAATGCATTGCAGGAAATATGAGAATTGCTGCATCCAGTAATCCTATTTCACATAAAAATCGCAACAATGTAAAGTTTAGTTCTGCAAGTGATATTTTAGGGTAAACATATACTCTAGGCCTACTGTTTACCGTATCAACGTGACCTCACATAGCATTAATCATTCTGTTTTGAAAACGATTTTGTCGTTATAAAATGTTCTGTTTATTCGGATTGAAGCTTTTTCTTTGATTTATAGTCTGTACAAATGTACAATCTACTTTTACTAGTTCAACTTTGTTTGGGACTATATTTTGTGCACAAGGCTCGCAAAAGCTGGACATAATTCAACTCGTTTCGTTTCATAAATTCAATTTTAAATCGTTACCCATTTGAGATCCTCTATTTATGCCATTTTATTTCATTCATGTAACTGATGGATGCACTGGATACTATTCATTTAAGATTGCTTCTTGCTTGATTCATTGAGTACGTACTTATTTTTGTATAGTCAAATAACATGGATACATGACGTCACTGCAATAAATTTGGACAAACCTTTAATTGACTTCTTGCTTGCTAAATTCAGGAGAATGCGCAATTAATTCCATCCCTAAAAACGCAATTTGTTTTAATTTACCAGTTTTGACAAGAGTTCGGATTGGAGAATATTGTTCTAAGTATTGTGCCATTTAAAATTATTGTCACTCTATCTAATATTAGAAAACATTGATATGTTTCACACTGTGTTGTGAACTTTCTGATTTTTTATTGGATGGCAAAGAAAAAGGTTTTGATAATACCAAAATAAATAATAAGTTCAATTTATTTCAAACAAATTTCCGTCGGCTATTTATAAGGTATGGGCGACAGCAAAGAACTTGTACCTATGTCATATATATATGAGATTTACTGCTCGACTGCGTATTAACCAAAACCTAAATAGTGTTTCCAATTTCAATCTTGAGAACTCTTTACAGACGAAATTGAAGAAAATTCTTACTTGCTAAAGTATATTTTAGCTCGTAATGGGACCATCATAATGCAGATATGGTAATAATTAAAAGCAAAGTTCTAAAATAATTCAATTGAGGTAGTAGTAGGAGGATTTAATGGTCCGGACCGCATAATACTGCCCATATGGTTAAATTAAAATCAAGGTTCTGGAAATTTAAATATGAAATTCTGCAAAAAATATTGAAAAATAAAGACCCCCACCAAACGCGAACGAGAGAAGCTAAGGCACAGAACAAAATAGATTCTGCAATATCAAGGACACAATGTAAACAGGTAACATACCTACATAATTTGTCCCAACATTTTTATATAAAGCCATCCTCTCTAAAGTCGAAGAATGTTTCTGTTTGCACCATATCGTGAAGGTTCTTAATTAAGTTTACATAACAAATGTGTTATGCAAGATATGAGTAATCATTCTAGAACGTGTTCCAGTGGCCGAAATTCACCTTTCGACAGAGATGCATGAATTGGTTATACGAGACTAATGAGCATTGAGACAGTACTACAGCATCTCTACCTTTGGCTCTATTTGAGGTATGCCCATTCCTAGTTTTGGGATTGATATTCCGAATCATTTTCGCGGAAATTACATTCAGTCACTTATGATGAACATGTTGATTTATGTCATATTTTAAATCTGTAGACGGAATCTTCTGTTAGAAACGAGCATGGATGATTTGATTGCTGTACACGTCCTTTCATTACTTTTAATACCTGTGGGACTGGAGCTTAACGTGGAGAGTAATATTTCAAGAATGTCTGGGTAAATCGTGTTTCTGTAAGATACAAGGTGATAAAGGGTTCTCTAATTTAATTTTGTACGAAAGCGAGAAGGAGCGTCAATATAAAGTCGACATAATAGTGACTATAAAAAATAGAGATAAAGTTTTAAAAGTTAAAATATAACAAATTGCAAGCACACCAAGGAAGATAATGATTTCCAAAGAAATATAAAGAGCTTTGACAACTTTGCCTGCCCTTAAATTATCTTTAATATTTATTAGCTTTAAAACGAACAACTCCACACAAAAAGTCATGTGTTGCAACCAAAAGCAAAGTTCCTGCCCTACATGTAGAAGAATTCCACACAAATCTTTTAAAGGATGAAACCTTCCAAATAAATAGAAACATGAAGGTAGAGACGATGACATTTAAAAGATAGAGGTTCAAAAATGTGTAAATTGTATTGGGATTAAACGATAAAAGTAAAATAAGAAACATCTTTAATACATACGATAAAAGTTCCTATGTTAAAAGAATCCCTTAAAAAGTCCCTGATTTTCTCAATTGTTATCATCATAAAGCTTCTTCACTGGGCTCATATCAGAGTGGAAGTCGATACACTTGCCAAGAATACTTTCGACTCTCAGTGAACACTGGCAGGGTATGCACTCCACTAAAGGATCCGCTTCCAAGAGGTATACGTGTCAGATACGATCTTTGAGATCTATTCTAATAACGCATTGGATGTTCTGAAGCTTGTGTTTGGATCTTTAGTTCCACATATTTTGCCACGTATTAATTAGTTGACGTTTAATAGCATGTAAAATCTTTTACCACAATTTCGTCGACATATAATGAACAGTCAGTTCCTAGAGTAAGGCAGATAATGTTCGATTACTTCTGATGTTGTATTGGGTAACTGAAAATATGCTGTTTTTGTACCAACGCGACTATGCAGCCGTATTTACATAATTTATTTCTTCAGAGAATACGATCAAATCTTATTTCTGTTAGATTCTGGATACTAATGGGTTTCCAAGTTGTTGTTTTTTTTGCAATCTAAAGAGATGACAATGTGTTTTAGAGTGTGGGATTTCAATGTTGATCAAAGCTCATTGTATTGCGTTATTTTGGCGGACAAGATGGAAACTGTATTTGATAATCGACTGGAGAAAGTATCACTAGATGGATTTAGCAAATAGATCCTTTTCTCCATCTTTGGAAGACTACGTATACAAAGGCGAATATCATCATGGCAGGCGTTGATTTGATTGCGTCTAATCTAAAGAAGAAGACATCCTAAGGACCTCTTGATATTATTTTGTAATGCTTTTATAAACACTGTGGTAATTTGGGAATAGGGATTTGGAGTATTTCTGAGATTGATTATTTGCACATCTAGATGAGGACGAGTTCGTATGCCAAATTTCAGTTTTTTAATGCTTTTCGAATGAAAGGGAATCTCAAAGATGATACAAGATACAATTTGCTTTTGTGGGGTTTAGATTAGTTCTAAGATTTGTGTAGTGTCGGTACTTCAGCGATAAACATGATACATGATTAATTAATCTGTATATATATATATATATATATATATATATATATATATATATATATATATATATATATATATATATATATATATATATATATATATATATATATATATATTATAAAATAAACAACACCAGCACGTATAATTATTTTTATCTGAAACGTGAGAGGCTGCGTTGAGAACGTTTTGAATTTGAAAAGATAAAAAGATATTTAGAGAGGGTTAGATAACTATGGGAACGATTTTGGATGACATTACTTTTTATTTTGCTTCTTCTATGTGATAATGAATTCTTTTCCCAAAAAGTGGAATGAAAGTTTGTTTCTAAGCGTTCAATGTTTGGTATTTGGCAAATAGACAATATCATACATAAAAATGTTGTCGATATATAATAAACAGTCACTTTCTGGGTTAAGGAAATTCACTTTTTCATACATTGTTTATATGAACTCAGTGATAAACGTTATGACCCTGTACCGCTAGATATACTCTTGCACTCTGTGTGGAATGCGGTTTGTTTAACATTAATTGAATATATATCATACGGAGTCAGTATATACTTTGACTTTACATTGCATCTTTTCTTATACATTGCACGGAATTTTGACCTTTTATTTCAGGTTTACATTTAACGTCTTAAAAATTTTCTGTGATTCTCAATATTCTCATTTTTAGATCTTAATTTTAGATTCTAGATGATGGTTCAACATGATCTTCGAAGCTACCGTTAAACAATAAACATATAAATACATTCAAACTAAACGTTTATTTGGCAACCAAAACACCTTAACGTACTGGTGTATATTTAAACTTCCTTACATAAATTTATATTTACGATATGTGCCTGTTATGTTGTAAACCTCTGTTTGTAATTTTTTCGGCATGGTTTATCTTCTTCACGTATTCTGGTATGATCTCAACTACGGTACTTTGTTACGATATTCTACCCATGAACATGTTCGACTTTTGTGAGGGAATGCGGATCATAGAACAGATTTTAACAGATTTTAACCGAATAATTCATTAAGGATTTTAGAGTTATATATGTATATTTTATTTTAGATATAGTTTACAGAATTGATACAGCTTCAACATTTAACATTCGTCCTGTGCTACTTTATGTTTACATATTTGAAAGAGTGCAATGTCTTAATAACTTGGTTTGTAAAATTCGTCATTTTTAAATCACTGAAGCATTACTTTTAATTTGCACCTAATAGTTCATAAGATGCTGAAGTGATGTTAAAGGTTAATGCACACGTGCAATAACGAGTCCTATGAAACTAAATAAAACAATTATATTGGTAACTTCCACATGCCTCAGAGGTTTTGTACTGCGGAGGGTTATTAGGCATATGCAAAGATAAAATCGATTTTCAACTGCACATCCGATCTTTGAAATTGCTCATTTCTTGTTTTTACAAGGTGTCTCATTTCTCGAGGGTATTATAATGATACTTTACAGATCGACAAAGTCATATGTTTTGATTATCACATTTTTATGCATATAACTGTGGGTGAAAACCTTTAGGAGCTTAGTTCCCCAAGAATAATGAGATCTTTGTAACTAATCATTACCTTAACATTTAGCGCGGGAAACAAAGAGATCTGCTGCAGTGGTGGTAATAGGATCTTGCTCACATTCAATGAAGGTGAGAAAGAGCATTTTACTTCTTCATTAAAGTGAAAAGTTTTTTAATTTAATTTTTATCACGTGTTCGTTTTGAACAATACACACGTCTTCAAAATAATTACGTTAACACCGGTATGGCTTTAGATTATCAAGATACTGCTTTCTACGTACGCAATTATATCTCCATCAAAATGAAACACAACTGACAGCAAAAGGTTTAATGTAAGGCTTTAACGAAAACATTTGTTTTTGTTAATGTCATTTGCAGATATAATATTCCACGTGCACCTAATTTTAATGAAACTTATAAATATTCATTTCATCATAAAACCAGAAGATTTCTGTCTCCGGAATAAAGACGTTATAATCTGAGCAACGAATATAAACACGGTAACGATGCTGGGTAAGAAAGCGTTACGCAATACCACTGTTTTATATGTAACAATGTGGTAAAATAATATTTATTCAGGAAAGGATGCTCATGAAATGGATGTACATTATGGCAACATATTGGTGCAAACCCCTTTTTCCCCAAGAAAACAAAACAACAAAAACCAAACACAAACATTTATGCAAACAAACAACAACAAAAATAGACATTACTGCATAGTGGACTGCCTTACCAATGGAGTAGAATACTGATAATATGTTTCGTGAATTTTATTTACTGATCAGCGCATCAGAGAGTAGGCACACAACTAAACTTCAAGTACAGATACGTTTCAATATAAGTTAAACATAATCAGACGAAGACGGTTCAAATATTCATAACCTAAAGTGTGAATGTGTGCGTTTTACGTTACCTAACCACACATAAATGGTTTCATTGTCATCAATTAAAAGCTGATGTTTGAAAATGTACAGCAGAATTGCCAATAAATTTAGTAAGAAAAGCTCTTCCAAATTGTTTTAAAATGAATCACAACAAGATATACGTCTACAATTTAAACTTTTTAAAATTCTATAAACTCTATATGAAATAAATGAAATAAATGTAACACGTGTAAAATCTTAAAACGTTGGTTAAAAAGTTTATCATAAACCGCAAAGCCTCACAGATTCTAGATTTTCTTGGGTGGTAGATAACAATATGGTGCCTTCAAACAATTGGAGGCAAATTTATCGCAGTGTGGAACTCGACACCAGCGACAAGAATGTGTCCACGGTCAACTGGGTATACGTTTACCCTTCAAGATTCTGATACGTGTCCGACACGCAATTGACACCGCACTCTTTATCTCTGCGATTTGTTTTGTGTGATGCATGGCACTCTCCAATACTGTGTTTGATGTTCTTAATTATGTAAAAGGAACTTCTATTCCGCATAGTTTGTAGTATATGACACACTCACTGTTTTAAGAAAAATGTAAAGTCTGTGTATGGTATTTTCACTCTCAAACAAGTGACTGCATGACATCATTTTGCAATTTCGTTACTCTTTATACCGATGTGACATTGATAAATTGTCAGATTTAAGATTATGCAAGGCTTTCAACATAAAAGCAGAATCTGAAAGTATGGCGAAATTTGCAATTTGTTACTTGAGAGGCTGCGACGTTTCCATTAATCTTCCGTATTTGCAGATACAAAATTTATAGCAACCTTTTCCTGAAGGATATTCATGTGGCGGACACTTTCCGAAACATTCTGTTGTTAGTTCTTCCACAATGTTTAGGACAATATATTAAATAGTTCTGGTACCTTTGTGACTATTTCATCTGATTTCTTCAAATGGCTAAGGCAGCTGCTTTAAGGTTTTTTTTCAGTGATTGTTAGTACCATATTCCATGCCGATTTAATAGAGGAGTGAGAGGTACTTATTTAGACATAGGATCGTTTGCTTTCCCCTCTCTCTCTCTAATGTAACGACGAGCTTTAGCATATCATTATTCTGATTTTCAGTTGCTGGATTGCCATATAAATGATTAAGGGCATTTATCTGTCCCATGTCGACGTATATGCATTCATGATAAACAAACACGTTCATGTTGATACGCTTAGGAATCGCCGAAGACTTCAATATTGAATCGCTGCGACATTCTGGATTATCTTTGTAAATAGAAATATGGTTACACCGTGTATCAAAATGTTCAGTTCTCGTATTTGACTCGCAGTGGGATTGAAAAGTTTCTGAATCTGCCTTGTTCAGATTTCATCTCTGCTTTAGTAATTGAGGTTGAATCTGACTTCGTAAATCTGCTTGAATATGCTCACTGACACATAAGGCGTTAACAACTTTACAAGTGAAGCCCTAAGGCCAAGTAAGGACCAATGCCATTGTTCTGGTAGGCATATGACTTGTAACTAAAAACGGAAAAATTGTGTTCTGCAACAGTCTTAAATCCTCTTCACCATCTTGTTGATATATAAACGGCCCCAAAGTGTGTGGGGCCCTAAAAGGCACGAAATATAACAAAAGGTCGTTTGTAAATGTTAAACACGATGGGTCAAACAAGATTGATTGACTGCAATGGTTGGAGTGAGAAATAGTGAGCACCATTTTCTGTAGAGATACATGAACCGTTAATTGAGATATTATGGCGCAACAGCACTGTAAGGCTATATAGCGCCGCAGGAAAGGTTATACGATAAAACTGATTTACAAAGAAAAAGTGGATCAAAATCAACAATCGGTAAAAGTTTAAACAAAACAATGAGATAGGACAATGTACGAGGGTTCCGGATAAATTCGGTAATATTAATGGTAAGTGTAAATGATAACTGGGTAATAAAATAAATATTAGGTGAAATGACAGTTTACAATCATGTTGAATAATAATACTCAAGGATAATAGGTTAGATCCAAAATGTGTGTTGAATAATTTTTAAAGTACTTAACTGAAGCTCCTTCAGGCGCTGAACATTGTAAGAAAGATCGCTTTTATAATATAGATCAATACAGTCTATCAGAAATGCTCCGATGTTAAACATTTGTTGCCATAAACTCATTCGGGAGGATTTTCACTTTGTAATTTGTAAGAGCGATTTGAACAAATATGACCAGTTCTAATTCGTGCGATGAGTACTTCATCCTTACGGATGGTTCTTAGAAGGGGGGCCACTGATATTACGTAAGTTTGACCAAATGTAGTTTGTTTTTTTAGAGCAACAGTTCATTATGCCTGCTATTTACAAAATTATGATTTTTGATGCCATGTTTAAAATCAGTGTATGCATTTTAAAATCTGATGGCTGCAGAGATGAGACTATTTTGACAATGCGGTGTACTTTTTCCTGCCCTTTAATGCTGACATGACTAGCGAACCAGCAGTATATGATACCGTGATAAGGTACACACTTTGGAAAGTTAATGAGTCAATAACGGGTTTTCCGTCCGCCTATTGTAGTGTGACTAACTTTCTGATAGTGCAAAAGAGCTTAAAATATTTCTGGTTTCGATGTATTTCAGAACAAGGTTTAATGTCCTACTTTCTTCTGAAAATATTGACCCAACATCAGACAAACGAACATTTTGATGTGTGATTTTCATATAGGTTATATATAAGTTAAGCATAGATTTGGGATCAGCACCTCAGAAAGTGTGCGCTACTTTGAGTAAACCAAGGGCTTTCGAGGATCTGCGTTTTAATGTGTGGAATGAAGGTTTGCTTTGTCATCCAACCGTTTAATTGTTCTGTATCGTAGATGACAGGAATGCTTACATACTGTTTTGGATTTTGAGAATTTAAAACCATTGGCAGTGAACCATTTTTTAATCTTGTTTATATTTTGTTGCAATTGTGTTTTAAGTATTTGCATATATTTGAATTGATATCATACAACTAAATCATCAACAGACAGTGACCAATCCACACCAGGAGCCACATATTTGGAGGTGTTTGTTTATTATTTTGTTGTAGATGTCGGAAAGACTCGGGTCCCATAATGTTTGTTAGAAAGGCATGGGAGCAAGATCTAGAAACATAATTTTTGCGTATTTTCATATTGTTTTCTTACATTCTTTAATTTTGGCACTTAGAAGTATAAAGAGAGAATCACTCGATTGCTTGCAAATTAATTTATATTTGTAACAATGGAATTATGATGAACCCATTTTCCTTGCAAGGGAAGCTCCTCATAAAACATGGTCAACATTTTGAGTGAAGGTGTTAAAAGAGGAATCAGAGCTATATCCCCGCATCGTTTATAATTGTTTTCTACATACTCAGCACTGTAGGATGGTGCTCATTTAAAAACAAAATATCATTGTAGTTGATTTAAAATCCTCTGTTCCATTGTACTACACTGTTCATTTTGAATTAACGTAAAGATGGTGAAGTGACCTTTCAAGCTGGAGCAGTTCTATTTGCATATTTATCAGGAGGAACAAGGGGTTTCATTTTTTCCGTTTGTATGTCCGGCGTCACCTCGAGGCCATTGTGCAAATTCGTCTGCATCCACGTCATCACTGTTGCCAAACATATTGTGTAGCTTTAATAGGGTCATAAGACAAGACCCTTTTTGTGCTGGCTGGTTCAGCTTGTTTTTGAATTTTGATTTTAAGGTATTATTAAAGTTTGTATTGTGGAGATTGTTTTTCAGAGGTTCATAATGAAGCATATTTGGAGGTAGCTTTGTTTGGGGTTCTGCATCCATTAATAACTTCGAATTTGCCTTTTGAAAGTTAAGAAGGTTTGGACATATAGTGAGGTCCTTGATTCTACCACCTTTATGGCTCCAGTGAAGATGTTCGAGGTGTATTTCACCGTTTGCATTTCCTTCTATTGTTTCAATGTTCCTAATTGGCGTGATAACATTTTCCACAGTTAATACAGTGTGTGATAGGGATTAGACTGATATAATTGATGTATCGGTTACTCATGCCTTCGTAATTTCCTGCTTCAGTCTATGGGCCAACATGGAAGTTTGACGTGAAAAGGTTTCTCAAGATACGAATCTACATTAGCGTCATCCTTAATTTCGATATGAATTTGCATGAGCTGCTTCACCCGATTTACGTGCTTACATGTGTACAGAAATATGTTAAATAACACAAGCTATGGATGGCGACACGGCTTTTTGTTGTTTTGTATTTGTTTTGTTTTTGTGTACTTCATTAGGACAGTATGCGTAGTCGTTCAAGTTGAACGCAAAAGCCGATGAAAAGAAGTTCTTCAGATATGTGATAATTATCGTGGAGCATAAGATTTGAAATTAAAATCTGTTACTTTCAACTGGTGTCAGTATAAAGGTCGAATATATTTGTAATTTTGTTTTTAGTTTACCCGCCATTTTTTAACACATGCTATATATCACGGCAAGTATAGTGGAGGAAGAAACCGGGAAAGAACCACCAACCCACGTAGAGCTACTGGCAAGTAGAGTTTTTACATACCCAGCTCGGTCGAGCCAAGACTTGAACTCAGCGGACTAATGTGAAATGCCAGCCAATGATCTGTAGAGGTGTACGCCTTATATCGAATAGTAAAGCTGGTAATTTTGGTCGCTACACTTTATGTTGGTGAATTATTTATGATAGGCTGTTGTAATCTTTTACATGTTGCAAAACGAACCTCTCACTTTTTTGTCACTTCTATTGCGAAAACAGCAAAAATACATAAATATATGTTGTCTAATTAGGACTAATATGACATTAAGTGATCCGCGGAACATGACATAAATGCAGCTAACATACTACCCTAGTTGAAAAGTTTCAAAGAGGTCATACAAGCATGAATCCGAGTGTGCAACCCGTTTGAAGGTTAACCAATGTCACATCGGTTGGAGTTCCAATTGTACTAAATGGATGTGTTTGTACGGCTTTGCTTTAGCACGAAAAAATAAAGATATCGATGCATGTATAGGGTACGAATGTAAAAGATATAGAAAGATGGGGTTGAATATACATTAACCGAAATCCACTCCCTCTATGTATACTTTTTCCTTTTCTTTAAAATACAAAGCATAGAATATCTTTCAAAACTGATCCAAAACAATGAAACATTAATCTATAAAACATAAATATATTCAAAGTAAAGCCTTCTTAATATCAAAATATTTAATGAAGCAATGATTGATATGAATATATCTAAATAAGGATCTGCGTAACATAAATGTATACAAATATTATATTCAACTAAGGCCCTAAGCAACGTCAATTTATCCTGATAAGGCCATAGTAAATATCAATATATTCAAATATGACCCTGTTTAATAACAATATATCAAAACAAGACCCTGTTTAATAACAATATATCAAAACAAGACCCTGTTTAATAACAATATATCCAAACAAGACCCTGTTTAATAACAATATATCAAAACAAGACCCTGTTTAATAAAATTATATCAAAACAAGACCATGCTTAATAACAAAGTGCAGGAACATTTATTAGCAGCTTATGCGACAAAAGTACTTAAAATAAGATAAACAGGAAATTAGTAATATATTCTAAAAATTTTAAACCATCTTACATCAGGTGACCTTTTTTTTGAAAAGTTTCATTTTCTTAATGTTATTTTGGCAATTAATTATAACTTATCCTGCATTTGTAAAATATAGCCAATGCTGTGCTAATATGCCTTAAACAATATTTATACATTTTACTTAATTAATTTCAAACCGTATAGCTGGTTTCCTTAACATATATCCAGGATCTTGGTATCTCTTGATCAAAATAAAATTGCTAGCCTTGGTTAGATTATGCGAGAGAGTAAACTGGGCCTGATAGATTGTTTACTTTGCTAACATTTGCCTAATAGTTAAATGCAGGTGTAAGTAAGATGCTTTCTGAAGGCATTTCGTCGAAGTGTTTCGGGTACTCAGGATGATTCCTGGCACAATAGGTCAAATTCTATTTGTTTTTGTTTTTTTGTTTTTTTTGTTGAGAAAAGGTCGTTTAGTGGATTTTAGTAACAATTGCTATCTTTTTGATGGCGAATCGACATCATCTATAAAAGCAAAAGAGCTCTTTATACCATAGTCTGTCAAACTGGATGCATTTCAGCTGAGTAAAATTGTAACAGTTTAATGATATTTTTCAAATTTGTATTTTAGCAATGAGGACTATATTTATAGCAAATCGTCTTTATTTGCACACAAATTGAAAGCACGTTATGTCAGAAATGTTTTTTGCTATATGTGATTGAAATTCGTGCAGTAGATTTTGCGAAGAATTTTAATGTAGTAAATTTTGAAAACGGTGTACGTGCGCGGACACATGAGTCTCGAGCTCACTTGATTTCACAGCGATGAGATTTTAATTGATATTTATGTTAGTAAGAAAACTATTGACTTCGTTTCATGGAGTTACAGATTCTAAGAAATATTACCAATTACGGTGTTTTCCAAGTTAACAACATGATATTTTCAGAGGATTGTACTATTAAGAAATAAATTGCAATTCTAAGCAATAAATGGATACTTACAGTGAAAAAAAATAATTACGTAGACGCGAAGTCCACACGAAGTCATCTCGTTTCTAGTGAAGTCATAGTTGATGCTTCCAACGCTGAATATTATATTTCAGTAATATTTCAGTATCATTTATCAGACACATTTATAATGAACAAAGCCTTTGCAGATGAGAGAGTTTACTATGGTTTTAATTGATCTGACGCTTGTTCGGTTCATACTGGATCATCTTCTTTTCGACATTGATCGCTGCGTTTTGCATGACTATTTATTTGTAAATAAGAAGACGCGAAAAATTTGTGACATGAAATCCATATCGCTGTTATAAAGATACCCAAAACATAACCGGTCGGAGACCTTTTAATCTCATTTAAATTTGAATAGTTGATGGGCGAATAATTACGTTCGTGAAATTATTATGTTGATATCAATTTAAGACGGCTATTGAAACTTCATGACTATGATCATACGCTACGGATATGTAGCCCGAGGGGAGAAAGACCATATAAATGATACATATAGTATCGTGAAGTCTCTATCAAACTAAGTATAATTGTATCTGTCCTTAACATAACGGCCTTGCAATACAATATAATACATTTGTTTTTACCAATAACGTTTTACTTTTGGTAATTGAGGTTGTCTTGATGATGCGTGTTTTAATGTATATTTATTTTAATGGTCTTGTGCTTTTACCTTTAAGTTTTTATTTTGTACGCAGTCATCCGATTTCAACATATTTACATTCTGTCTTTGTTTGTGTTCTACCTTATATTCTGAAAGGGTTTATCTTCCTAACGTGCTTTGTTATTCCCAATATTTACATCGTTATAACGTAGCCATTACTAATCTGACAAGTTGTTCATCCAATACAAACCATTACATCAAAGTTAGCCCTAGCGAGTTGCAGGTATGGTGAAATGATAATGTCAAAAACAAGGTGAATGGCCTGCTTCGTACAGAACCAAGAACACGGACGAGGTATGTATTGGAGGAATTATAATTGGTGATATTTATATAACCCACTCGTACATACAAAAAGGCGAGGACTCGTTTGCTGAATGGTTGGAAAATAGTTGTGCTATCACAGAAGAAACGAATCCTTCTTACTATGATTTAGCCTTAAACTAAGTAACAGAAAAGTGTGAACAATAACGTTTTCTACAATTCAACAAATCATTATTTCATTTGAACAAAAAGTAGCAAATTTCAAAAGAACCCATGGTATTGTGAGTTAAGTCCCTACTAGTCCTCAAAGTTGTTCTATCACAAATCCAAACTTTACTCGTAAATCAATGACCACTTTGTAATTTCAATGACTGATTTAAATAAACAAATTAAATAATCTCAACTGAACACAGTTAAACTCGATTATATTATGACTGATGTTAAGACATGGAATATATAATCTTATCTAATTCAAACTTGCATATGAAGTCAAAATTATTTCACAGCGACTTCAGTTATAGGAAGGTACAAAATATAAACCTATACAAATCAAAATCAATTTTTTCATATATATACCATTCTAGCTATTATCCCTGGGGTACATAATTACAAAGGTTCCCCATCGAATTCACATCAAATAGTTTTCGTATTTCAAGGTGATATCGGCATAATAGACCACAATGCATTTCACTGTCTGGATGTGCATTCTGGTAGAGGATCATCCTTCAGGAAGTATAACGACAGCCAGCTAGATGTGGTCTGTTTAATACCACCACGTCTCTGCGATTAGTTTAGTATGAGGAATGACATGCATTGATGGGAGTGATTGCTGAATCTTGTTTGTACACGTTTCAGTCCATGTAGTTTTCCAAGTTTGAATACCAGATTGATTAATACAATATCTGAAATCAGTTAATGAAATTTTAAATTTAAATAAAACTGGTGACTTCAGGAGAGCAAGGTACTTTATCTGCATTTTCATGAGCTTTAGTAAAAAAGTGACTTAACAGTCAAACCTACAGAACAATTTTTCCAGATTATATGAGCAATTGTTTGTCTATAAGATATCGGATATTAACATATCGTCTGATTTAAGGTTTATCAAGGTTTTTAGTTTTGATAAGGAATCCGAAAAGATGACGAAATTCGTTTCTTGATACGTTTCAATTACTTCAAAGATTAGAGGATTACTAATTACTGCTGTACATTTGGTAACCAGTTCGAAAACGTACCATGGGAGCTTGAACCCATCTTTTGAACCATCGGTGTTTTTTTTATTTTATAGGACTACATAAGTTACAACATACATACTATATGCAAAACCATCATGCATACATAACCTTAAAATCATTTCCCCTATTTCCGCATTGAAACAATATTAACAATACTCGATTTCATATAACATAGCCGAATGTTTTGGAAAAATCACTAACATTACAAAATAGTTTCTTACCACTAAAATTAATTTAAAGGCCGCTTACAACGAAAATAGTATCTATAGTACAAATATGTAAAGTTTTATTTGTCTATCTATATATTGCATGTCAAGTGAGATGTGTTTCTGCGTGTAGAAACATGCCTTTTCTTAAACTTCCATCGTCAGTATTAATGAGTGAACACTTTCTTTGTCCACTTTTGGCAATTGGCTACGCTAAAATTGTCAATTTGACGGTTTTGTGTGGCAGAACAAGATCAAACTGTCTTCGCAATATCTCTTATTAATGAAACGCATGTCTTGCCTTAGTTTTATCCTTTTATAAATTTTCTATACCAAACTGCATCCTAATTTCGAAGTCCTAATTACCTGTCAAACCTTATAATCAACTGATTATCAAAGAAGAATCAAACTTGAAATGTGATCTTGGTAGCAGTGATTAAGAAATACGTTTTAATTGATCGTTGGAAAGTTGGGATAAAATAAATCAGATATACTAACAAATTTATGAATTGACTGTATAATTCAATTGAATAGCTTTGTATTTCTAAGCACGATCTTTAGTGCCATTGTTTATCAAGCAGTCATATATAATACGTAGGATTTATTACACTGGATTTACTACTACTACTGCAGTGGATTTACTACACTGGATATCAGGTTTAAATGGGTAATATGCTAGGTAAAAAAATCTTTTGTGAAAGGAATCTGAATTTTCCTCCGTCAAATTGATTATTTAAACCATGATCAAGAGATTGTAATGTGCAGTATTTCGCGAAATAGTCGGATCAAAGTAGATGAAATGGAACCATTCAATGCAGTTTGTATTTTAGCTGGAAGTTTCAAGAATGACTGGTAGAAATGAAAGTTGTTACTGGAACTTTTTACTGAACAAATTTAATCTTGAGAAATCGATCTAAATCTGTCTGGAGGCTGCAGTAGAAAATGCAAGACAATTAGTAAGGGATCGTAATGATTTTCTCAACGTATATTTTGCCTACCAATAAGGGTGTAAGACAAAACTTTTCTAGGAACACAGTTTTCTCTTTTTTAGTTGAATAAATTATGCAAAAGCTACAAGTACCAATTGTGAAATATATTATGAATATTTTAAAGATGTTTGCTCATAAATGAATACAACTACATTTTAAAGATGATGTGCTATAACAACATTCATATCAGACTCAGTCTGAAATATATCTTATCATTTATTTTTGTTTTAGATAGATCGTACGAAATGTTGTTACTAAAATGGAACTTTCACAAAGTGTAGAACTATACATTAGCTTCGGTCCATAATACAACAATATCATTTAATTTTTTGGACCGAACAATTATAATTACTGCCATACGAACAAAGATATATGACACTACATATCAGCATAGTAACAACAAATCTTTCCTTTTGCAAACTATAAAGAAATATTTCTAAAAATATTTTTGCCGTCTATCTCTTGCCTATTTCCTAAACGTTAAATATTTTTTAGCTTTGACAATTTTTCATTCATATCGTTACTATGTATCCAGTGTGACAATTTATAGTGATGTATAGCATCAGGACATCATGCCGCAGACACGTGGAATCATGTCCCACCTAGTCACGTTATCCTGACACCAGGCCGACCAGTCCTAGAACTAATGTCTTAATGTTGTGCACCAAGCGAGGCAGCTGCTAATCCAATTTTATAAGTCTTGTTTATAAGGCGGATGCTATATTCACTAGGCCACCGGAGCGGTCGTCTTTTAGATCAAATAAAACTTTACGTCTAAAATAGTCCTACCTAATATTTGTTAATCAACCCCTTTTCCTCAGCTGAAATGATACAAGGGCAAAATTAGACACCGGAGTTTATTGCATTCCCTGTACATACACTGCAATAATATCATCAAAGTAAATACAGCGGACACAGTTCGTATACTGGACATTGTTCACTTACCCGAAAGGAATACAAACAAATCGAGTACTATTCAAGCTGAAATGGAATTTATCATCCTTTTCTCTGTTAAGAATTGCCTCATTTAATGTTGTCGTCTTCAAACAGTGTGTATATACTTTCAAATTTATTCACCGTATAGCTTAATGTATAGCTTGATAATTGCAGTGGTATAAATATCCTAGAAGCATTGGATTGTAATACGTTATATTTCTTTAACCCTGCAGATGTTATCCGTAATATCTAGCAAGATTGGCTTTTAAATCTCTTTATACAGAGTTGCAGAAGGTTACATATAATTTCATATTAATCTTGTTTTAAAACTGATCAGCCGAGTCAAAGACTTGTTCACATCCTTATGCAAACAGAAGCGTTAAATGAAGCGGCTTCGTCTCGTCGATAAAAGGAGTTCCGCTGAGCAATAACAGGCGTCAAGAACCATACATAATCAAATTTCCCTTCTAGTATCTACTCGCCTGCTGTTGGTAGTGTGAGGTTCAAAATAGAATATTTATATAAACAAAAGACCCTTTTGTGCGAAGGGCATTAACTGAAATAAGGAGAATCGAACGTGCAGGCAGACGCTAAAAGACACACCACCAGAATACAGTGTCATACTAGAACTTTGCTTCTCAATTCACATTTAAAGAACTATGATCTCCTATTTCTAATACAAAATATACTCAACGAATGATTCATATATGTAATTTGGTGTAAGTCACACAGCTTCAATTAAAACAAAAGACCGTAAAGATCCAGCCATATTTCAACAATTTCAGAGCACATAGTTCCACTCACTCAAACAACCAGGACTTCGGCACAGTCAGTACATGTATTATTAATGTTCACGGAAAGTTGAGAAAACAAATAGAAGTAAACAAGCCTAACGGGAATAACAGAGATCAGTATTGACGAGTTGATGCGTTTGAATCAGATTTCTTTCCGAAATGAGAGCTCCGGGGTGTACAGTAGGCATATAGCGTGTTCTAGCGTATGGAAGAGGGGAGCTGATGGAAGCAATCTGTTTGACATGGATTGCGTCCTGTGTCAGTGTAAGTCTTGGTAGTTGCGCAGATGAGGTCGAGTCGTTGTCACCCAGATGCTGACCACTGACTTGTTTTCAATTTCAAGCTTACATATGTGGGTAGAAGGAAACCGTTTGTTCAATCTAATCGATAATTGTGCATCTCCTTGAAGTTTGCAACTTTAGCAACTTTTATAAAATACGTTTTATTAGGCAATCGAGAATTATATAAGAGTTAGTGGTAGTTACAGGTAAACTGGCTGACAGTTAAACAAAACTAATCAACATTAATAATAACCGGTAGTTATTCAATGAGTGCATTTGCAGATCAAATGTAACGTTAGATCTCCAGCTGGAAATATGTAGGTAATTCAAGCAAATAAATCTGCATTAAATCAAAGCATTGTAAAAGAGGTAGATCAAATCAGAAAACCTACTAACTATACTTCATTTTTAAAATTCTCTTTTTGAAATTACTAAATTGACAATTTAATCGCTTATTTGATATGACGCAAAGGAGAGCGGTTTATTAAAGGGCATTCTTTTAACTGACTGCTCCACAAAATATGGATTGGATGCTGGTTTAAGTCGCAATGTCAAATTACCTTGAAATCTTAAGAACCACATTTTGTTCGTTGCATTTAAAATTCTGCCTCAGGGAGAAACTCGCATTGGATTGATGCGCTTATTATCATGTTTTTATTAACAGATCTTGTGTTGTTAATGCATATGGCAAAACACACACACACACAAACACACGCACGCACGCACGCACACATATAAACACACACACACAGATATATATATATATATATATATATATATATATATATATATATATATATATATATATATATATATATATATATATAACCATGTGGTCCCGAATTGTATTTGTTGTAACTCAATTAAGAAATTTGTGACAATGTGCAACAAGAAAAATCCTTAATGTTTGAAGAAATATGTGCATTTAAAATAGAAACAAGTTTCTTCCATTATTTTAAGTATGTTGAACTTTTTCTTTTGTCCTTATTTTATATACATTGTCTTTAGTTTATATACATTGTGTTTATTTTGTATACATTGTGTCTTTTCTCCAATACATTTTTTATTATTTTATACTCATCGTGTCTTTATTTTATATACACTGTATCTTTATTTTACATTCATTGTGTCTTTATTTTATATACAGTGTATCTTTATTTTACATTCATTGTGCCTGTATTTTATATACAGATTGTCTTTATTTTATACTCATCGTGTCTTTATTTTATATACAGTGTATCTTTATTTTACATTCATTGTGCCTGTATTTTATATACAGATTGTCTTTATTTTATACTCATCGTGTCTTTATTTTATATACACTGTATCTTTATTTTACATTCATTGTGCCTGTATTTTATATACAGATTGTCTTTATTTTATACTCATCGTGTCTTTATTTTATATACAGTGTATCTTTATTTTACATTCATTGTGCCTGTATTTTATATACAGATTGTCTTTATTTTATACTCATCGTGTCTTTATTTTATATACACTGTATCTTTATTTTACATTCATTGTGCCTGTATTTTATATACAGATTGTCTTTATTTTATACTCATCGTGTCTTTATTTTATATACACTGTATCTTTATTTTACATTCATTGTGCCTTTATTTTACATACAGATTGTCTTTATTTTATCCTCATCGTGTCTTTATTTTATATACACTGTATCTTTATTTTACATTCATTGTGTCTTTATTTTATATACACTGTATCTTTATTTTACATTCATTGTGCCTTTATTTTATATACAGATTGTCTTTATTTTATACTCATCGTGTCTTTATATACACTGTATCTTTATTTTACATTCATTGTCTTTATTTTATATACACTATGTCTTTATTTTATAAACATCGTGTCTTTATTTTAAGTACACTGTATCTTTATCTTATATACACTGTATCTTTATTTTATTCCCAATGTGTCTTTATTTTATATACAGATTATCTTTATTTTATATACACCGTATCCTTATTTTATATACACTGTATCTTTATTTTACATTCATTGTGTCTTTATTTTATATACAGATTGTCTTTATTTTAAATACATAGTGTCTTTATTTCGTTTTTGTCTTTATTTTATATACATTGTGTCTTTATTTCATTTTTGTGTTTATTTTATATACATTGTCTTTTTATATGCATAATGTCTTTATTTCAGTTTTGTCTTTATTTTATATACATTTTGTCTTTATTTTACATACATTGTTGCCTTATTTCCTTTTTGTCTTTATTTTGTATACATTGTGTCTTTATTTTATATACATATTGTCTTTATTTTATATGCATAGTGTCTTTATTTCGTTTTTGTCTTTATTTTATATACATTGTGTCTTTATATTATGTACATTGTATCATTATTTTATATCCATCCTGTCCTTTTTACATAGATTTTGTCTTTATTATATATACACTGTGTCTTTATTTTATATACAAAATGTCTTTTTTATATATATTGTGTTTTTATTTTATATACACTGTCTTTATCTTCAAGGCTCGGCTAGCGCGGGTACGTGGGAAAGCCTGCCAGTAGCTTCTCGTGGGTCGGTGGTTCTTCCTTGGGTTTTCCAGGGTTCTTCCTCCACCAGTTATACTGGCCGCCATGTATAGCCTCTCTTGTGCTGAAAAATGTCTTTAAACCCTAGAACAACAACAACAACAACAACTGTCTTTATCTTATATACACTGTATCTATATTTTGTATACACTGTGTCTTTATTTATATACACTCTCTTTATTTTAGATACACTGTGTCTTTATTTTATATACACTGTGTGTTTATTTTATATACATTGTCTGTATTTTATATACACTGTGTCTTTATTTTAAATGTAGTGTGTCTTTATTTTATATACACTGTCTTTATTGTATAGACATTTTGCAGATTGCTAGCATCGTTATCGTTATCCTTTACCAGTCAGTACTTAATGTTTACATTCTTTGAAAAAGTGTACCTTTCACAACATTTTTAGCAACTAATTTTAATACGTAAATATTTACATTTCATCTTGTCGTATTGTATCTTTTTCTTCTTTCGAAAGGTTTTACCTTGCTGAATGATTTGTCCAATTATTTCTATGTAAATTGGTTATAGCTTCACCTTTAAGTGACACTATATATCCATTCTTGTGCTGGATTGCCTTGTAACACAATACATACATACATACATACATACATACATACATACATACATACATACATACATACATGCATACATAAACGGAAAACAAAATATTTATTATCATCCGCTGCGTTTAACAAGTTAAGATGAATTGTTTGTTTCAGAATGGTCTGTTATCCTGCAGGTATTTATGTCATGTGCACAAAGAACACTGTTCAGCTTAGTTTAAAGAGTGCAGAAAAGTCCATAGAAAATGTTCACTTTTTTTGTTCCAAACGTTTGTTGGAGAATCATTTTAACAAGTAAAGTAAATTAAAGTAGCGTTGTGACAGCTAGAGTAAACAAAGTACAATATAATAACACCTTTTATAGTTTGCTTCAAATTACTAATCCCAAGAGAATGCTTGAAAAGCGTAAAAGACATTTGAGCAAGAATAAAGTTCACCCAAAACCAAGGAAATATAGGCGCGAATATCCAGTGAAAGTGGATTTTCTTGTAAGTCGCTAAAAGTTATAGCACTTTGTGAGGTGAGGTGTGCAATTTTTGACGATGTACCACAGTTATAATAAAACTGGTTCCGTTCGTAATTGTGATGTATATTTAACTGATGCACTAGGAATAAAGAGCAACATCAACGGCATTATCGAAAACCTTACAAGACAGAAAACGTAGGCGTGCCTCCACATTATGTCCTTCTCAGAAAAATACGTTTTTAGGGTTTCTTACAAGGATAAGAATGTGATCTCATTGCATCCTGAATAATGTGGATGAGCATCATGCAAGAACTAACGCACATAGACATGTACGTCTGATTCCAACAGACAGACACACGCATATACACATAAACACACACATACACACATATATAAAGTTATTACTTCATACCTTATCAGCGTGCCGGTCCATAAACTGTGATATGGTCTTGCGCGGTCCTTTTCTGTATTTAAATCATCAGGTGTTAAGTACGGAGAGTTGTTATAAGTCGCAATTGTTTTCCCTCTCACAAAATTAAGGATCATCATCATTGGCGGCTTAGTCTCGAGAGACCATGCGAGTAGCGCCCTTAGTGTGTCGTCTGTCTCTTGGGTTTCGGGAACGTCCGCTGTGGCTGCGCAGGCTATGCGGGACTGACAGTCCCTACGGCAGTTGGTGCAGATGTACTGTGAAGTTTGAGTTGATGTGGTGGATTCTTTCTCTCACGTTTCTCTGCCGTCATCTGGCCTCTCCTCACATCAGTTACTGCTATGCCCTTACGGACTGTCTGTCTTCAGGTGCCTTGGCGCTCAGTCTGCACTTCCCAGCCGTCGGGTGAAATGTTGCATTCCTTCATGTCCCTCTTGCACACATCCTTGAAACGGAGTGAGTGGCGGCCGACTCTTCTGGTGCCAGAGGCCTGCTGTCCATATAGTAATGTCCTTTGGCAGCATCCCATCCTCCATGTGTCGAACGTGTCCTAGCCATTGAAGGCGGAGTTTGCTCAGCGGGGAGAACATGCTGAGGATACTTGCACGCTGAAAGATCTCGCTGTGTGGAACGCGATCTTGACAGCTGAACTTCAGGATGCGCTTTAGGCACCGTATAGGGAAGGAGTTGAGCCCACGCTCTTGCCGCATATAAGTGCTCTAGGTCTTACTTCCATATAGGAGGGTGATAAGAACTCAAGCCTGGTAGACTTGGATATATGTGTCATCTGTCAGCGCCTTGTTTTTCAACACCCTATTCGTTAGTCGTGCCATGATGGTGTTTGCTTTCCAAGCCTTCCGTCAAGCTCCACATCGAACGAGAGAATGTTGCAGATGGTGGACACTAGGTAAATAAAATTGTTGAGTGACTTCAGATTGACACCATCTATTTTGGTGGAAGAGGCAGTATTGGCATCTTGCACTATGACGTTTGTCTTGTTCAGACTGATGGTGTGTCCGAAGTGATTGCTAGAACGAGCGAAGCAATCTCCCAGTCTCTGGAGGGCATTCTCGGTGTGGATCACAAGAACCGCGTCACCTCAAAGTGCATCGTCTTGATGAGCAATGACCTCACTTTGGTCTTCGAGCGCATTCGTGCCAGGTTAAACAGCCTCTATTCGGACCTGGTATGCAGATATACGCCTTCATTGGACGGAACGAAGGCGTAGGAAAGGAGGAGGAAGAAGACGATCCCGAAAAGAGTCAACACAGCACTCAGCCCCGCGTGACGCGGCTGTTGATGAGGAAGGAATCTGAGGAGGATCCGTCGTACAGGCATTTTCCTTTCATATCGGCATGGAAAGTGATAAACATGCTGCGGAGATTTTGGGGGCAGCCCATCTTACTGAGAAGTTCAAATAGGCCCTTCCCGCTAACCAGGTCGAAGGTCTTAGTGAGGTCGATAAACTTCATGTAGAGTGGCTGACCTTTATCTCTGCTTTTATATTGGAGTTGTCGGAAAGAGAAGATCGTTTGTGTTGTCGACCTGCTTATTCTGAAGCCGCACTGAGATTCCGGGTACACACGATTCGTCAGCATCTGCAGCCTGTTGAGGATGATGCGTGCGTATACTTTGCCAACGATGCTCATGAGCGAGATCCCTCTGTAATTGTTACAGTAACTGCGGTCGCCCTTGCTTCTGTGAAGGATAACAATGGTGGCGTCGTGCATATCTTGGTGACTGCTTCTTCCTCCCAGCGAACGCAAAGTAGCTCATTTACCGGATAAGGCAATGTCGGGTTCCCACGTTTATTAGCTTCAGGTTCGATTTCTTTCGCTACCTGGTGCTTTGTCGTTCCTGAGCTCCTCTAATGTGGGCACTTTGTCGAGCTTCACCAAGGTGGGCAGTTCCTGTATGCTGATAAGGGCCGTAAGGGTGACTGACGTTTCTCGGGAGTATAGCTCTGAACAGTGCTCCACCCATCTGGCCAACGTTTGCTCATGGTCTATGATCTTCTCTCCCATCAGAGACTTCAGGGGCGACCCCTTTCACTATAGCAACTAGAGCCTTCTTGATGCCACTGTATATACCTTGGATGTTTCCAGACTCGGCACCGCTGGATTCCTTCACGCAGGTGCTGTCAGTACTCGTTCGCGCACTGCCTAGCGTTACGTTGGGTGATGCTTCGGGCACGTCTGAGGGCAGCAAGTGTCCGTTATTTTGGGCACTTTTGGCAAGTTATGAGGTTTTCTGTTTGTCCTCGATTATTGGTTCCATCCCGGAAAGGTATCCGTTTAACCACGTCCTGACTAGAATGTTCCTTCTTGTTAAACGTGGCATGGCTGTGCTGTAGATAGCACCCTTCATGACGTTCCACTTGGCTGTGGCATCGTACTGTGTCTGGTCTTGGATAGCCTGGGCTATTGCGGACACATACTGCTCCACCTTGAAGGCGACCGATATCTGCGCAGTGTTAATGCGAAGGCGACCGTTCGGTTTTGAGCGGTGTAATGTGTGTTGCTTTAGTCGCACCCTGCTCGGAGTAGCAATATGCACTGTGGTAGCGTCTGATGGAGAGGACGCTATTCAGGCTAGAGCGCGTGGTGATGACATGTCGAGCTGGTCTCAGCGATGAGACCTGTGGTGTTTCCATGACACTTTGTGTTGAAGCTTACATTTCAAGAAAGTGTTTGTAACAAATAGGTCATGTTGGGTGTACAGTCCTAGCCGTGTCTGACCTTTTGCATTGGTTTTTCCAGTGCCATGATGTCCGATGCAGGTAGGTCATGCACGCGTGGTCCACACCTAATCTGGTATAAAAGTCGCCGAGGAGGACTAGTAACTCATCTTTAGGACTTCCTTTGATCTGTTCGTTCAGCGTCCCAATGAACTGATCCTGTGTGTCTTCTGAAGACGTGAGGGTGGGGGCATATGCACAGCGGATGTTAACAGGAACTTTAGCAGTGGCAAGGCGGATGGACAAGATATGATCAGTGCCCACTGAGGGAGGCTTAAATGAGTTCACGAGGGTGTTTAGGATGGCTAAGTCTACTCCTTGTTGGCGGGCAAATCAGGTTCTCGAATGTTCCAGAAGAAAGTGTAGTTTTCCTCTCTGAGGGAGCCGCTGGAGGCGATCCTGGTTTCTTGGAGGTCAGCTAAGCTGACCTTTAGTCTGGTGAGCTCCCGGTCGATGATGGCTGTCTTCCTGGTGTCGTCCACCTCCCTGAGGTCGTCAGAGATGCATATGCATATGATGCGTACGTTCCAGCTTACGAATCGAAGAGTTGAAGTCATCTTTGTTGGTTTCTTGTTTCTTTTGTCTGGTGCGGAATTTTCGTCTGCTTGTCATACTGAGCAACACATTGAGCTCTAGGCTCCTACTGGAGCAGCCATATGTTGGCGGGCCAACACCGTACTGACCGGGGGCTGCCTGGCTTGACGCTCCCTACATAAGCCAATCAAGTTGGATTTATAACCCGTAGACTGCCAGACCGGAGTGGCCTCTGGGTATGTACTATGGAGACCCTCGGCTGCCCAGACATCAGGATTCCCTGAAGTTCTTGCTGGTGGGGTCCAAACGAATGCTGAGCACGATATTTGGCACCAGTTTATGTATTGTGTATATATATATATATATATATATATATATATATATATATATATATATATATATATATATATATATATATATATATATATATATATATATATATATATATATATATATGTCTAAGTTCTAGTTAAGCTGATCTGTGAGTTTCAAACATCGTCGAGATTTCAGGATATAGGGTCATTTCACAATGTTTTTGATTGTGATGTTCAATATGATGACTGGCAAATGCTGCCCTGAGTTATGCATATATCATTTAGATACGTTAAAGAAAGGGTGGTGCCTTCATTGACTCTAAAATCTGCATCTTTTTGAAAATTAGATATGAATGCAGGTAGGCGGCCCGTTGGAGCCAGCCTGAACAGGCCAATCATTATATCGTACTTCCACGTGTTGCCATAAAGGTGATTATAGTTTATGCCTTTTGGTCAGAGAGGCAAGCAATTAAAGCAGATGAAAAACCATGTCCCGAGAAAATGTGGATCTCAGAGTGTAGAAATTTATTATTGCTTATATAGCCTCCTTGTTTGCTGAATTTTGTAAATATTTAATAATGAAAGTATCATCGGACTTACTGAAATCTTTCATATCATTGATTGCCATTTTCAGAGATAGAGTATAGTGTTCGCTGGTTGAATTTCAAGATAATTCGTCAGGACACACACTTTAATGTCTTCTGTAACAAATCAATACAGGTCACCATTACCTTCTATTATATCGCTTTTGAAGTTCGTCTGTACACACTAATCTATATCATCTGGAACTAAAAATATACTTTGAACCTCCGTGGTCTTACAACATATATGAATAATTTCTATTAGAGAATTGACATTGCAAGTTTGTGCAGGAAATGTCTTATAATAAATATTATCACAGATACTACACATTGGAGTAGGAGAAACAGTGTCTGCAATCAAACAGCTAATTACTAGTTACACAATCAGTCGAAAACCCCCAGGAAATTCATTCTGCACATGAGAGTAATGCTATTAGGCCTCTGCAGGCAACCGGCAAACTGAGAGGGAAGATAAAAGTGAAATCATTGGCAGAGCTGACAAATATGAAAAAGAACACTAATGGTTAGATACCAATTAGATCCGTTCCACAAATGATCAAACAAATTACTGACCACCATGGTCAATATATCAGTGTGACAGTTAAGGAACTGACCACTCCAGTACTATCCAAAGCCAAAAGTAGACTTCCGATAAGATTTCACCATCAGAATGAACGTTTCAACAAGCTTGGCAGTCTAGAAAGTATAGAAACTAGAGACCACATGACGCGGTGCTGCTGGGAAGAAATCCAAGACGTTCCCTACTTCCAACACTACCCCAAATATAACTGACACCATATTGTCTCAAGGTGGATATAAAACGTCTAATACATGGAGAACAAGACCCGATAGTTGAATACCTTTAGGAAATAATTTTGAAAAAAGGATATATTCAATCTAAGAATTGCATAATTGAGATGTATATTTAATTCGTGAAATTTGCTGAATATAATTAACGATTTTCTGTTATGTACATATGTATTTTATACTTGACTGGGCCAAACATCAAGGTCATTGTGCACCAGACCATTAACATTAGTTTTCTAAACAACATAATGCATAACTAATATTTATCTATGAATGTTGATTAAACAATTAAATCATTATCAATCGTTGTAAACACGTTTATTTGGCTCTGTGTCTAGGACATCAGGGTTCGACTGGGAAATTCATAAACTTGTTGACAACATTATATATGTTAGAAAGGAAGCTGACCAATGAGCCTGGTGTTATTAGTGTGTGTTAGATTTTATATATTTTTGTATACTTGAAAAGTTACTCACGCCTGCCTTAACATCTGAAGCAAAATCAGCCTTATTGTTGTATTCATTTGTTCATCTGGGTTAATTTTTTTTATTAAAAGTGTTATTCATCGGAATTACAAAGTGCTCAGTAATACTATAGGTCTGCAACATTGATTTGGTATTATATTGAATTCAGACAAGACTGAATTATGGATTTTATTATTGTAATATATGAAATGACTGTTTGCACATCTTCATATTCCATGACTGTGGCACTTTAGTACGTTTAAGACTACAAAAGTAGTTTAGTATAGCATCACACTCCAGTAAAGGGACACATTGGCAAGTTTGAGACTATAGGCACATCAACACATTTAATATAGGAATTTAGTTGGAATTACCACTGGAATTCAACTGGAACTTTATACATCTGAGCTTGTGATAGAGTTGTAATGACTACCTGGGGTTTTATTCACAATACCGTAAGTTCGTTTTAAAATTGTCACTTAGTATTCAAGGGAAATACATTATTTGTTTAATTTTACAAGACTTTTCATTTTTTTCTCTTTTCTGTAACTTATATTAAGGCTATATAATCATAACATAACAAAAAGTAACATTTAAAAAAAATTTGAAGTTTTCTACTTATGGAAAATATTGGTTATTTTCTAGGTTCGTTTCCTATGTATTTATAATTGAAATTGAATTTTCCAAAGTTGTTTCTCTTATTTAATGTTTCTCATTTGGGCAGCATATACTTCGATCTAATTAATGGGAAGCAAGGTGTTCTTTCTCAACGGGTTTTGGGTTCTTTACGTGCAAGGCGATACCAGACCCAAATGATCTGATCAACTGATTTGTTTCTCCTTGCTTCTCGCCTAAGTCAGGGAATTGGGTATGCTATTGTTTGTATCGTTATTCTCCTGGTTTTATCCCTAATTTGAACTAAATATGATGAGTAATTTAATTACTGCAATTTTAGTTGCAACTTATTTTTTTATGTCGTTGTCAGTAATATGTTGTTGTTAATGATATTGTGGGGTTAGTTATATTTTCCCTTTAACTCAATTCCGGAATTGAAGCTCAGTAAGTTCCTAAGATCTAATCGATATTATTATTATTATTATTATTATTATCATTAGTATTATTATTATCTGTTTAATAAATTACGGGTATATACTAGGTGCGCCTATGATTTTAATGTAGCCTGGACATTCTCTCTGTATACATTGTAGTTTTTACATATATTACAGACGTAGTGTAAGCTTTCTGGAGTTGGGTAGTATGGGAAGTTTGTGCCCTGTTTGATAGTGTTTGTTAGGTATTTTGAAAACTGCTAGCCAGCAATGTAATCTCAGTTTTGAGTATATTAATCATGTTTATGTCCTGGGAGTTGGCTAGCGTACGGACGTTTAAGTTTCTGTTAAGATGCCTTTCGTATTGATTACAACTTACGTCCCTTACTACTGCCGTCCCATTCCCTTTCCCATTTGTCATTGATTTTCGGTCTAATTATACTGTAAATTTCTGTGTGCTGGAATCTATTTGGGTCAGACTAAGCTCCTTGAGTTAAATTTCGCTTCACTGTGTGCATTTTTGTGGCACGGCTGGTGAATTCCTCGCTCTATACGGTATAAGCACGAACGTTAAGCAAGACATCACTGTGAACAAAACATGAAACCATTCGAAATCACGCAGCCATAAATTAAACTATTATTTTATTTTTTTCCTCACACAATACCTTATTATTGTTGAGAATGAAAGATTTATAACACAAAGGAGGGCGTGTTTATACGTACACTTTATACTCACAAGCTCACACTACCAAACCGGGGTAAGGGTTTGAGTTTGATCTACGAACAATTACATACACAAACATAACTCAAATATCTTTCGTCTGGATATATTTGGAATGTAATAAACAACAACATGTGTTAATATACAATTTCCCATAGAGGTTCATCTGTCCCTAAATTTTTAAGGCGATATGGGGCACTACGTCTAATCCTACAGCATCAAATCGTATGTTAAAATTTCCATGATGCTTCATGTGGTGACCCATAACATCCCATATTTTATACCATCGCCGGAAATTTAATTCTCATAGTGCCCACAATCTCCCAATCTAACTAGTGTCAAACGCACCAATCCAATATATGTGATTTTCCTGAATATAAATTGGAGCTAGTTGCAAGATACAAATGGAATTCAATAAGTTGCCAATTTTTAAAATTTTTAGATAGTGACAAGAACGAACCATAACACAAATCGAAACGCTTTAATTCTCTGCTGTTGTTAAATGCTACAGACAAAGAAAAGAATGTGTTGATTTATTGATTTGCTGGAGAAGTCAATTGTTCATTTCAGTCGAAGTAGGTCATCTTGAAGCTACTGTAGTTGCATTTCAGTTTCATTAAACTAGTATTAAACTATATGCGTGTCCAAAAAAATGATGTGGTTCTTTGCTATCATATTCTGAGTTACTTGTAATGAAGAAACACGAATTGTCTCACACAAAAAAATGGATATTAATAAAATGTGAAACTAAAATAATAAAGAAGAAAGCAAATGTTCTCTTTCAGGCTGTTGTTTGGTGAAGTCTGGTAAAGGAAAATTAATATATTAAAGCAAGCTTTTAACAAGGTATAATTGACTGATCTTCGATTGAATGATTTCGTGGGAAAGCTGATGTGCAGTTCTTACCTAAAATTAGGACGAAGAATATCCGATATTATCAAATTAATTAAACAATGATATATAAGGTTTGTCAAGAAATTTGGTGAGCTGTCATTATTGGAAATGATGAGTGATTAAAAAAGGTCTTCATGATACCAATAATGCATCCTCAATCATCGAGACATCAGACGCCATCTGACTTGTTGGGTATTAAAGCGTTATAAACTGGGATCTGTAAAGCAATGAAAATGGCTTCTGAACAATATCTATTGATAGGATTGATTAGGCATTATAAACACAAATTAGCATCTCTTCCATTCTGGAAATCATTTTATCACATCCAATGAGTTTAGGATCCCTATTACTACGAATGTCTCTGTACACTGTAGCCCCTTTTAGTGTAGCATATAAGAGAACGAAATATCGGCTGCATTAAACCAGAAGATATGTCTGTCTAACTTCGCTTACTACATCGTTGTGTCGTATGATGTCATGATTCAGACAAATTTAATGAAAATCAAATAAATGAATGATCATCCGAGGGGGTGTTTGATGAATAATTTGCAAACGGAAATACTAAAAGAAACATTATCTTTATCATACCTTGTTTTTTTTATATAGTGAGCATGACTGTTCACTAGAATTTAAGAATCTACTTTTGCACTATTTTGACTTGTATTCTCGTATGTTATAAATCCAATATGCTACTTGTGTTTCAAAAAGAAACATAATCCTTTCCCAAACAGAGTAATATCCTTTTGAAGAACAGACAAGACTTGACAACATAACTGAAAATGTCGCCGTAAAGAACACACTTTACAGCAGGTTTGTAAGTATATTTAAATTAAGAATGAATAAGAGCTATGTCAATAACCAACAAGGAGAAGTTGTTATTAGGTTGGAGAGTGTTATATTTCTTGGCTCATGAATATATATCCAGTCTCTTATTGATGTGCTATGTTAAGAACCGGATGCCTGGTGTTTAGACATTAATCCAACGTAATAATCCATTGTACATTAAGCAGCCACTTGTCAAACAACGTATTTGGATAAAATCCGAAACACATGAATAGAATATATGGACTATACAAATATAAAACTCATTCACCGGATTGTTTTAATATTATACAGATATGTCGTTATCTTCAAGTTCGCATACAAATTCATATACGCTTTATTAATTTTTCTTTTTAAAATTAAGATATATGATATAATATATTGATCTTTGTAAAGCCTGAAGCATATCAAAATTATTTTGGAGCAAATTAGGTTTTTCTAGTGAATTTAAACATTGTTATTAAATGGGCACAATACATTTATATGCAAACACAATTTTAATGTATTTTTGGGGTTATTTGTTTATAATGTATCGTACAAAAATCTAACAAGTCTACTTACGGTTTGTGTTTAGAAATGCCCAAAATATTATGACAATACGCTCATCTCATCCATTTTATATCGGTTAAATAATATTAAATCGAATAAAAGCTTTCATAATATCAGACAATTCAATCGAATGTTTCATATTTGGAGAAATAATTATTTGCCATATGAATTGATGTTTTAAAAAGTTTCTATATTCGCTAAGCATGTCCATTTTATGTTTGTATCGACTAGGTCTGTTCGCTAGTATAAACCTTTCAATAGGCACCACAGTTTGATTTGTAAAGCCATGCTTCATATAAATAAATCCCTATGCATAATCTCTATATAAAATCATATATATATATATATATATATATATATATATATATATATATATATATATATATATATATATATATATATATATATATATATATATATATATATATATAAGTTCTTCGACTGTGAAATGTTTTTTTATAATAATAATGAAGTTTCGAAAAGGCAATATTAAGAAAACCTTTTGAAATAAAATTAGCAAACAATTTGAGTGGAAGATTAATATCCAATGTACGTTTGAAAGAACGAAACATGTCTTCATCCTTTTGATAGAGATACTTCACACGTAAAGTGGAAACATTGCATTTTCACATGTAACGATTTAAGATGTATGCACTTTTCATGATATACATATATACCAAAACTGCAGATAAAAGCCACATTACTACATCGATAAAAAGTTCCTAAGGATTACAACAAATTTGGGGAAGATGCGTTTTCACAAATCAAGCTTGTATATATCATGCTCAAAATTGTGTATTTGATAAAAATAATGGCTGCATTTGTACGACAATTTTTGTCAACATGCTTGATTCGCGGATTTATACTCTTAAGGTAGCGTAGTGTAGATACTTGGTTGTATTTGAGAAGCATCAGAGGGTAACGTATTTAAGCAGCAGATTTCAATGTTTGTATTTACTGTGAATGATTTTTGATGGTTTTCTATTTTGTTTACTGCTACATTTTAAACTTTTAAATTGATTTCAAATAAAAATGCCTGTATTAAAACTTGTATTTATTTCATCATGAATTTTTTCTTAAATGTGTAACGCTTGTAGTACAGCATTACAGGTATACGATTCTAGTTGAGTCGCAAATAGCGGCAGATAATGTAATCTTGCAGTTTTCATAACTCACGTAAAAAGCTAATTATAAATAAGTTAATACTTGAAGTCTATATTTTGCTCTTTGGAGGTCAATTTTAGGCATTCATTTCTTGTATCTTATTGATTACACCAATGTGCACTTGAGGTTCCAAATCTGACATCTTTTATGATCTATACATTCTGCTTTGGAGGAACGTGAGCGAGAAGGAGAAAACAATGATAACATAAACGAAATAGATCTAACTATGGAAATACATGTTTGAAGAACATGCTTAAGTCAGATATATTCCATAAATGGGAACAAGACATTCCTAAAAGTGATATCGCCTACTGTGGCAATATAATGTTCATCCCAATGTCATATTTCAACACATAACTATGTAATATATCCTAAAATGGCGCCAACATGATAGGTTGCTATTATTTCATTAAATAAAAATATTGGTTCAGCAAATAAGCAATTCTTTAAACAATATAGTTTAGGGTGTTTAGATTTCTTATGTTATAATTTTGTTCAAGAGAACCGAGAAGTACAAGGCTGAAATGCAGACATTGTTTTTCCATTTACTCAATCGACTAGTGTTATGGCTGAGTGTCGCCTTGTCGGTGCGAAAGAATTCTTAAAAATTGTTTCATTTTTAACTATCAAAGGTTTACATGCAGCAAAATAATTGAATTTTTACTGATCCTTTCCTTTTCTGCATTTTCCATGTTCCGTTGTTTTTGATAGGTGCTTTAACAAACTATAATTAATGAGGTTTCATTCCCTAAGAATGATTGCTTTGTTAACACGTTTAAAGATTTAATAATACTATATATATATATATATATATATATATATATATATATATATATATATATATATATATATATATATATATATATATATAAATTCTTTGATTTTACATAAATACCTTCTGTCTCATTTGATAAAAGTAGACCAACTCAGCCATACTTTATTGCATCAGAAGACATTGAGACAATATTCATTATTGGCGAGATTCATCATGCATACTTCAGGTATGTATGTTCTCTATTATATCGGCTCAGTACCACCTCATTTCGATGAATATCCTGTGATAAGGATGAAACTCTACGATGATGATAACGATCTTGCAAAAGTTACTTTCCACCTATTTTATATACAGAAAATGCCAATTTATAGCACATATGAAGATGGCATCATAACATTTCCATACGAAAACGGGTCCCTGCAAGAAAGCTTTTGTTGCTTTCAGTTCCAAATTGCCATTGTTACTAATCAACCAATAGTACATATCCCTTTTTGTTCAGTAAGATCTGGTTTAAGGATTGTAACGGTCGTAGGTGACACTGGATGTACGCGAGTCGTCGTAAAGCGGAAATATGATTTTTCAGCAAGATAAGGTTTACGATTCGTAATGCTATTAGTCACACTTTGTGTGCGGGATACGTGGTAAAGCGGACTCTAGTTAAGGACGAACAAACATTTTGGTTGGTAATTCCCTGGTATGTTATTAGATCAGACGATTGATCGTATTCCCATATGACTTCCGAATTGAAAATGTCGAAGGCATCCGATTCTCAAATAGGTCAAATGTCCTTTTACGAATTTTAAAAGTGATCGAATCTATGTCCCAGGCACGAAAGTAGGAATATTTACACCACAAAATGAAAATACCTTGTATTATGACCGATATCTTACATGACGAATTTATGCCGTTACAAAAGCAGAGAATGTTGTGTTTGGTACTGATACATATTGTGTTTGGTACTGATACACATTGTGTTTGGTACTGATACACATTGTGTTTAGTACTGATACATATTGTGTTTGGTACTGATACACATTGTGTTTGGTACTGATACACATTGTGTTTGGTACTGATACACATTGTAAAGGCAAGGAAAGTTCGAATATTTAACGCAGAAAAGGATCGCTATAAAGGGAACCTACCTTGTCAGATGCAAGAAAATTCTACCAACTGTTTGTTCTCGAGAAATACATGCCCTATGAACTCAGAATTGTGAACGAGTCAAACGAATGCATCCGATAGATTGTTGGTTGAATTGTATTGGTCTGGCGTGAATAGCGCACGATTCTGTTGATCGTTCAACGTTTGCTAGCAGTCAGTGTCAAAGTAGAGAATACTCAAACTACCTTTGGGGTAAATGCCTTTAATAGATACCGTATGAAAATGGGTGGCCAATAATAGTGTGACTCGTATTTTGCGATTTCGGATCGCGAAATACCGGTATATTCTCATGTTTGTTGATTAAGCAACTGGATACCCGGAAGCCACCAACCATTGAAAACGAAAGCGTAGCAGAGGCATTTGTTGACATGTTCAGCAGTTTAGAGATGCCGCAGGAGGCTTTCATTGGCTCTGTAGCCCAATTTACTTCAGAACGTATTGAGAAAAAACGTAGCTTTCTATCAATCAGACAGTTAAGCACAATAATGTATCACCTTATGTGTATCAGTCTGGTCGAGACATTTAATGGCATATTAACACAAATACCATGCTGAAGGTGCGATGAGAGATCACGATACTGAGACTGATATTTAAACACCATATACGAGGTATAACAGTTCGCATGGGAATTTCACCGTTCTACAAAGTGAAGTTTGCCCGGACTATGGTTGGGCGATGTCTGAGACGAAGAATTAAAAGCCATCTACAAATATGTTGTCGATTTCCGGAAAAGTGTATAGAGCACGTGTTGCATGGAACACCACGTGCTCGCACAGTCCTCAGGTGATACGTATGCTAACTGTTTTAACCGCAAAACGCTATAATAAAAGTTGATGTAGGTAAACTATTTTGTTTCTCCCTACAAGTAGGAACAAGCTGTTCGTTCAATGGAAGATGCCTAATTAAATCAAGCAGATTAAAGGAATAATAAACTAGACAATAGGGATTAGATGTAGGTCGTAAATATTTCACACGAATATGTTAAACCCATAGATAGAGAGGTCTAATGAAACGATATACAGGGATATTCAATGAAGAATGCGCTACGTTCATTAACGGGTGGCAAACGAAAGGAAGACACAAGTAAATAAATTCCTCTACAGTTCCCTATGGGTATAAACGCATTCAGACACTCTAAACATGAAAGTATTGCCGATAATTATAAAAATCAATCGTTCCATTTGTTATCGGCTTGCAATAGAAATAATTTCATATGAACAGTTAGGAACAATAACCCATTTTCGTGCTTTTATTATCTGGGGTTGTGAATGGAGAACTCTGTCAGTTTCTATCTTTCTGATAATTTAGGTACAGTTCTTTTGCACCAACATGTTGTCATCCAAAATATACAGCGATGCTGTATAGCTTCAATTATAGCATTTTAAAGCATGCTACATATTAGAACGATATAATGTTACAGCTGATTATATGTCTGAGTGCAGTTTGCAGAGACATGTAAGCGACAACACATCCCGATTTTATTGTTTTGGATAACCATCCAATCTTCTCCCAAGCACTATTGTTATGTACCCCAATGTCAAAATGACCTATTCCAACTCCTATTTTACCGATCTCGATCTGCCGACACATTTCACATTCTTTATATCCGACACCAATCTGACCATTCTAGTTTCATCCAGTCAGAAATCAGTACAGCTTAACCTGTATAACAATAATTTCCTATACCACACATCACATGTGTTTGTCTTTGATATTTCGAAGCTCCTTTACAATGATCACGTAGCGGCAACTAATTTTTCCTGAAATGGACACAGATGATTCAAAACTTTACTGACACCGTTCCAACTTTTTCATTGCTAAAATGTTATATGGGGTTCAAGGGGAAAGTGAAATATCGATCTGAAGGTAAGTATCACAATACCTAGTTTGAAATTATGAATTTGATGTCTATGCCGTACCGTTACTTAGTGCCATAGAATAAACCATTATCATGCATTGTTATTATTGCTGTTTAATGTCTTTTAAAAAATCGAGAAATCAATTTCACGTCACCCTCTACTTCGCGTAATATCATACAGCCATCTCAGGTTTTCTTTTCTCAAGACAGCCCTAGCTAGACAATGTTAGCAACATTATCAAACTTAAACAGTGCTGACGTTCGAATCATGTAGTTTTGATTAATGAAGGAATGCAAAACTATAACATGTGAATATTTTTACATCTGTGAGCCACAACCCGGAATCGATTGTTCAGCTTCTTAGCGAATAAACCTGTACCACTCCATTAGGTTTGACAAGCGTTAAAGCACTGCCCTGGCAGGGACAAATTGGACACCACTATTTTCAATTCCATAGATTTGAGATCACTGCTGCTACTGCTGCTGCATCTCAGGGTTTGAGTAATGGAGAAATATTCCTGCTAAGTTTAAGTCGTGCAGCTATCTATGCGAAATATATTATGTTTCCGAATCTGTCTTTATTTTATTCCCATACTAAAGGCCTCTGTTTGGATTAAGTTCGGTGCAAATATCTGCATTACGTCTCCCTCATTTTTAACATTTGCGATTGGTAACGAACTACATCACAGGTGAAGAAGGGTTTGTACATGTAATAACTTTATTATGTCCTTTTGTATACAGTGTCTTGTTACCTTTAACGAATTGTAATTGATGCAAAGGACAGAGGGTGTTGCATTGAACATTTATAGGGATTTGTTTGGCATTGACCGATGCACCGAGCGTGTGTACTATTCATCGGTTTATACTTATAATTTTGCAATCTTTGTTTGTATATATTCATATGTTCCTTTTATTTCTTATCTATGCTTAAAAAAAACGTTTATTTTTTTATTTTGTACGTGGTTTTTAATTTTTTTTTATCATTTCCACATACGATCATACTTATATGGTGTTGTTTATTTTCAGTATGGTGTCTATTTAATAGATTTTAATGCAATACAATTATGATATTTGTTGATAAGTCGTTTAATAAAGGGGACTCGCTATGCCTTCTCATTTAAATTTCGTAATAAGAAGACAAGCTGCTCTATTTGTGTCGCGTGCCGCAGAAAGGAAATAGTTATGTTACATATGAACGTTTCATATTGAACTATGTTTTTCTCTCTTTTTATGACCTTATCTTGTTTTATTGTATATACATGTTACTTTGAGGTACGGTTGTCCCCTTTTTGTTTCCTAATAATCAACAATTTACATTTCCTCAATCTCTGATCATCTGTTTTCGATCTGAATGTGTTTCCGCGCTCATACATATGTAGTCCTCAACATCACGTCTACAAATCCTAACATATGTCTTAATGAATACTTTGCAGTCTTCTTGTCACAACTTAAAATGTTTTGTATTCCCTTGTCTAGAATGATAATTAGGCTGTTTTATGCATATTAATCTTCACGTATTTACTGATGTAATCGATTGCTTTTGATGCATACAGTATCCCATAACGGCCAACTCTGGCAGTCTTTCTTGGATAATTAAACCCAACAACTCAAAACCATCTCAAGCTAGCATGGTATGTTATAACACTGTTTTCCTACCCAAATACAAACACTATTCCAATAGAAACCAAATGCCTGACCTACATTCGGCATCAGAATGTATTCTAGTCGTGACATTATAAAGGCATTAAAATTCAAAAGTCTTTGTTTCTGTATATAAAAAACTAGCTTCTAAAACAATTAAAATTACATTTTACGCTGTATCCACGTCGGTATTAAGGGTAATGAAAAGTCAGACTTCGTTGTTAAAATAGGTCTATCTGTGTGTGTGTGTGTGTGTGTGTGTGTGTGTGTGTGTGTGTGAGAGAGAGAGAGAGAGAGAGAGAGAGAGCTTTGGATTTTAAACGTAGCTTGAATTTTTTTTGCGGTCAGTACGGTGTCTGTAGTGTGACAATCTATAGTGTTGTCTAGCACTGGGTCATCATGCCACATATATGAAGCATCACGCCCCACCTAGTCACATTATTTTGACACCAGGCCGGTTAGTCTTAACACTAACCTCATAATGCTGAGCTACAGGCGAGAAAGTTGCTAGTACCATTTTACAAGTCGTTGGTATGACTCGGCCAGGGTTGGAAGCGTCCGAGGCAGACGCACTAACCACTAGATCATAGAAGCGTTCAGCCCTGTCCTTATAACGATCTGATTTTAAAACGAGATGCACTGATTTTAACCTGTTGTGAATATATCAATATTCAGTCTGTGGCAGACGTCATAAAATAGCCCAGTGTGGTAAAACCATCCTTAGGCAATTGTGAAGAACCACCTGCGTGCATTTCTTACATTGCACTTTTCACTTTGGAGCACTTTATGTAGATATTTTCGATTTCAACTCTACACGTTATCGGTATTACTATGAACAGCACAGGAGAGAACTTTATGATACGGTAAATGTCTCTTGCATTTTAAAAATCATGAAGAAGGTTATTATATTTGCTAATATAAAGTTTGTGTGCAGTCTTATTTCCTTTGAGTATTTTAACCAACGCATTTACTCTTAATCACCCAGATTTATATTTTATGATCTAATTATCCCTTATAACACCCGTTGTATCCGCGACGATCAAGAACCTTTATATAGTTTCATCATGTCATCGTTTTTCTGTATTTTTATAGCTCATGGGTAACAGTTTTGATTCATACAGTGTTAAGATATACCTTTTTTGTGACGCTATACACGCTTACAGTGCTGATTTGCCGTAAAATCCACAATAAACCAACCAAACAATCAATATGTGATATGTATTTCAGTCAATGTTCATCTTCCGTATGTATCCATGAGTCTGTGTGTGTGTGTGTGTGTGTGTGTACTCCTCTCGGTCACTCTCACTATGACGGTAATCGATATTTCCAGTATGAAAAACATGCTAGTTTATATAATACTCGAAGTCAATATATCACATATTCTATTTAAAAACGGGTACTATTTTGTCAATATTGATTAAGACAGACATACCTTGAGTGGCTATTGCCGGCTTTGAGTACATACTCGACCAGCTTGCAGTGACGGTGCAATACATTTATCGAATACTTTTTTCATACGATTTCGATGAAGGAGCTTGAACATGATACACCACGCCAGAAAAACTGGGTTCTTTGAACTAATATTGTGTGAAAAATTCAACCTCTGTTATTTCATCAAAACAATCGTTCTTGAAAAACGAATACGATATCAAGCGTCGAAATGGACATATCGCATCATGTGATCATTTGAAGTATCAGCCATCAATCATGAAAGCATTCTAGTGATGACATGACTGAAGCAATTTGGAGTTGTAAAAGAGTTCCTGGTACTGATAAAGGGTCAGCGAGATCCACCTCATCCCTTCAATCACGCACCATCAGATAAAGCAACTGCTAAAAGTATAAGACAAGCTTTCAGCTTAAAGCGTTTTATCTGTAATTGATCTGAAAATCAAATATATTAAAATTGGACTTTGTCTATTTCAGTTAATCATTACCCAAGCTTATGTCCTTCAATTTTCCATTTAAATTTTTTAATTTTCGTTTTCACATTTTTACTAAGAGGTTTTGCAATTTAATGTGGGTTTATCTAAAGAATTTAAATGAAGCGTGAGAACAACAAATGACTAAAAAGGCCCTTTCCAGATGTCATTTACATTAGTCTACATTCCATGAATTCATTAATCCAAATTTAAAACATAAGACAACACGGGTTTGAGTTAAAACACACAAAACTCATTCTTCAAGATTTAAAAATAGAACTAGCCATTCTTAGATTTTATTGCGTTTGTTTTAAATTTAAACCATTTTCCCTCTAGCAATATAATTTCTTAAAATGATATGTCAATAAAATTAACCACAGATCGGAACATATTTGAAAACCTGATATAGGCTGTATAAACGTTATTTTGCCACATGACTGGTTTTTGTACAACGCCGATCGATATATTTGTATTACTTTGAATATGTAAATCGACAATTTGGGTCTCATGAAAATAAGTGTATCCGTAGTTGAAAATGACGATACGGTTTCTTGCAGTTCAGTTGATTTTAAATGCATCTGGCTAATATACTACATCAACTGGATTTAGGTTTTGCTGACTATTTGTCTGTCAAAGCAATAATAATTAACTACAACTTGAAATGCTTTTTAGGTTTCTATTTTTTAAGGCAGTCTATTCATCCAGCTGAAAAATTCAATTTCTTTCAAAACTATATGTGTTTGTACCACCTTTTTTTTAAGGTGAGTTCTAGGTACCTTGTAAAACAAGATGCAAACTCTAGTGAAGATGAAGTTAAGTTTCTGAAGTTCTCTTTACATATATAATATAACCCAAGGTCATTCCAAATTCGCTCCAAATTACCAAAACATTTCGTGTCATATCAACTGGCTGTTCCAAAACACCTTTCGACGTGTCCTTTGCATGTATAAGAGAACCATGGAAACAAAATCACGTCAATTTAGAAGATATTGTACATTATAAAATAAATATTATAGGTAACGAAGTGTGAAATAGTCGGAAACTAAACTAAAATGTCGTTAAAATAACGAATTGAAACTGATTTAGAGCAAATGCATTTTCGCAACAAAAAAACAACAAAAGAATTATTTTTTTTTTATTGATGATCATCTGTTAACACAAGAAAACACCATATGAGATAAACATTCTTTCTTAAACATTATTATTTACGTTTTAAATATATGAAGTTTTTTTTCTTGAACAAGAAACAAAAACTAAGTATTAGTCGATAGTTTTAGAGAGAATTAAGGTATTTAACGGCTTAGACATCGAAACAGTTATACATATATTCATTTAATGCTAGCTCAATTAATTGTCAGTTATCTATGTCCTTGATATTTATTTTAGTTCAATGCAACAAGACTAGTTTCGATTTCATTCAATCATGGCAATATATTCCTGAACCAGATTTTGTCGCACGTGCATCTCTAAACCTTTTCGATTGAAGAATAAAATAGGCATCGAGAACATGAGCGATATTTTACAGAAAAAAACAACATTATATTTAACATAGGATTTATGCTTTATTCCATACTATCTCGTGGACTGCATCTTGTATGAATTAGTTTTCCGGCCTTTCTATTTTTATTATTATGTGTTTGTGTGTTTGTGTGTGTGTGTTCGAGAGAGAGAGAGAGAGAGAGAGAGAGAACACACTGGTGACAACAGCAATGTGCAATTGATTTACCCATACCTTTCTACGATGAAAATTCATGTTCAAACCAAACGTCCGTATGTTTCCTATCTGTAGACACGTATACAACAAGAATTCGTCTTTCTTGCTCTGATCCGCTGTTAGGGTAATGTGACTAAGCCTTATAGGACACATGGTCCTAATGGTATGGAAACATGAGAACCAGCCTGGAAATGGTGAACCTAAAATAGAGTATATATGGGTTAGGCTGACCATGATTCGTTAATAATGTAAGTTATGTTGTAGGAAAAGGAACCTTTTGAGAGCTTATCCTAGTTGTAAGTGAAAACAAATAGAGACATTGTTTTAGTGATGGAATTTCAGTCCTTTAACAGTCTTGAGTTCGGAACACTCATTGCTAAAATTAGCACCTGACTCTTTGGTGCGGAATGGAAAGCACATGTGTCAAACACATGTAGGTCCAGAAAATGCCGCGGCTCGTAATCCTTTCCTCTGCACAGAAGCTTACATACAGGTTTCATCTATACTATTAAATATAGGTTTGATCATAAGCACTCAAAAATTTAAAGTTATTGAATTTTTAATATCATGGGGTTTGCATAGGTTTACTATGGGAACTGAATTAGTACCGTGAGTCCATAAGTCATTGACATTATAAACAGTTTTACCTTTGGTCAGACAATGCCCATTATTGCAATTTATTCCACTCCGTTCTTTGACCTTCTCTTTTTAAAAAAAATAAATATTTCTTTACAGCTGATACAGAACATGAACTCAGTATTATAACGTGCGTTCACTGCATTCAAGCAGCACAATTTGTTTGTTAATCAGACTCACTTTTCCGTTAGACCATTAAGCGCGACATACTGATTCCATAGCAAAACAATTAAACATTTATTCTAAATGAAACAAAATGCTATGAGACTTTACGTTTCCCCACGGCGGAATTATTTCAAAACCAGTGTGTTACAGTTACGAGCAACATAAAGAGTGGCTTTGTTTATATTTCAAATCAGCTGTAATTAAGCGTAGCGAAATTGCCCACACGAGTCAATAGACTCAACAGATGTAACGTAACTATGTCGGCTACCTAGAGAATTATATTAGTTGCAGCTATAAGGCATAAAGTTTAGGCAAAAGTTACGCAGTGCTACCATGGACGTTATGGTCAGACCGTTTTGTTGGGAGCGTTTATATAATGCCTCTGAGGCATTGTACTTTATTTGTATGGAACTTCAAAGGCAGGCATAATTGATATATTAAATAACCACCAACATAATTGGAATAACCGTGAATTGCTCTCTTACATGCTTTGTTGAGTTGGTAATAATATATGCCGAATGTCGATCAGAAATTCGGCTTAGAGTATTCGGTAGTCGACGAATTAGTTAGCATAATGATTATACTATGAACAAAAAAAGGCACTGCAATGGCATCGGAAACAGCAACCTGAGACAGCAAATAATGCTGCTAAATTCTTTTGTCCAAGGGCGATTAATCTGTAGGTTGATGACCACCAACTTCATGCTTTATTTTGGCCCTCCAGTGGAACTGCTTCATTTGAAAAATAGTTTGATGTAAGGAAAATGAAAAATGGAGATGTATACTCCATGCAAAATATACGAATCGAGGGGAGACGAATTACACAGACCGTATTTACTATTTAGCACGTTTCCTTATTATTACAGATAAATATATAATTTCTAATAACATTCGCTTGAGAACAAGTAAACCGCTTTTATGATCTTTTTTTGTGAATAATGTCAATATCTTTATATTGGATGTGAGGAATTATAACACATTGTGATTATGTACAAAGATGACATAATTGTATACGCAGAATATCGAATGCTTCGCGAGGCCATTATGAACTGGGAAAAGTATCTCTTCCAGTCTCTCCACTGTTAAGTATTATCTCCATCAGCTAGACGATATAATACTGCTTTTCTCTCATCCTTTAGAATTCCTCTTGTTGTGAAGATGTGGTCATAAATGGCATATTGGTTCAGGCTGGTACTATAATTTTATCCGCAACAGCAGCCCTTTCTGATGAAAGTTGTAACAACACTTTTACTGCTTTCTGTTCTACCTTATTACAACAAATACGCGGTCAGATTGATTATTAATGACATTCTCCTCAATGTTGAATTATTCGTCCTCCAGGTAATATTGTCCACATTTTGAAGAAATCCTTGGGTAATTTCCTCTAGGTCTATTGCATTTTATGAGACACCAACATCGTTTGATAATATCGATGGAGGATGAGATGGGGATGCAAGAACCTTGCGGCGTGTTCCGCAATATACCTTCCATTACATATTAAAATGCTAAGCATAATTTACATTTTAATAAACAAAGGTTTCAACAATGATTCTCTTATTTTATTTGTTTATGTGGTCGTGAACATTTCCACAAACGTCTAAACGAAACATTTGTTATTTAAGTAACCGGATAACGTCTAGACGAAACATTTGCTGATTTAATTAACCGGATAACGTCTAGACGAAACATTTGCTGATTTAAGTAACCGGATAACGTCTAGACGAAACATTTGCTGATTTAAGTAACCGGATAACGTCTAGACGAAACATTTGCTGATTTAAGTAACCGGATAAATATTTTTCACTACTCATTAGACACAACGGGATAATACTACTGACATACTATAATTAACCTTAATATGCCCGCTGGAAATACCCGTGGAGACAAGTTCGCAAAAAGGTTATAATCATGGATCCTGAAATATTTTGCACTACATTACAAAGTTACCTCAGCTTCCTATAGTAACATATACTTTGAAGTTACTTAATTCAGTTTCTTCTTAAATAACCCAATCAAACCTTTTAAATATGTGTTGATTCAATCCACATTAACAAACCTTCAATGAATAATACCTTGATTTTAATACAAAGTATAAACATACTAATTTTATCATCTATTCTTTTCAAATTTAAATTTCATAATCATATATTTAGTGTCAGTAATAAAGAACAATATTGGGGAAAAAAGCGACGATGGGATTTGAATTGGGATTATAGCTATGAAAACATTAAAACTGTTCCGTCAGTTCTATGGTTAATGCCATCGAGCCACACTTTTCTAACTGTTCCGTCAGTTCTATGGTTAATGCCATCGAGCCACACTTTTCTAACTGTTCTGTCAGTTCTATGGTTAATGCCATCGAGTCACACTTTTCTAACTGTTCTGTCAGTTCTATGGTTAATGCCATCGAGCCACACATTTCTAACTGTTCTGTCAATTCTATGGTTAATGCCATCGAGTCACACTTTTGTAACTGTTCTGTCAGTTCTATGGTTAATGCCATCGAGCCACACATTTCTAACTGTTCCGTCAGTTCTATGGTTAATGCCATCGAGCCACACATTTCTAACTGTTCCGTCAGTTCTATGGTTAATGCCATCGAGCCACACATTTCTAACTGTTCCGTCAGTTCTATGGTTAATGCCATCGAGCCACACATTTCTAACTGTTCCGTCAGTTCTATGGTTAATGCCATCGAGCCACACATTTCTAACTGTTCCGTCAATTCTATGGTTAATGTCATCGAGCCACACATTTCTAACTGTTCCGTCAGTTCTATGGTTAATGCCATCGAGCCACACTTTTCTAACTGTTCTGTCAATTCTATGGTTAATGCCATCGAGCCACACATTTCTAACTGTTCCGTCAATTCTATGGTTAATGCCATCGAGCCACACATTTCTAACTGTTCTGTCAGTTCTATGGTTAATGCCATCGAGCCACACATTTCTAACTGTTCCGTCAGTTCTATGGTTAATGCCATCGAGCCACACTTTTCTAACTGTTCCGTCAGTTCTATGGTTAATGCCATCGAACCACACTTTTCTAACTGTTCCGTCAGTTCTATGGTTAATGCCATCGAGCCACACATTTCTAACTGTTCCGTCAGTTCTATGGTTAATGCCATCGAGCCACACATTTCTAACTGTTCCGTCAATTCTATGGTTAATGCCATCGAGCCACACATTTCTAACTGTTCCGTCAATTCTATGGTTAATGCCATCGAGCCACACATTTCTAACTGTTCCGTCAATTATATGGTTAATGCCATCGAGCCACACTTTTCTAACTGTTCCGTCAGTTCTATGGTTAATGCCATCGAGCCACACTTTTCTAACTGTTCCGTCAGTTCTATGGTTAATGCCATCGAACCACACTTTTCTAACTGTTCCGTCAGTTCTTTGGTTAATGCCATCGAGCCACACTTTTCTAACTGTTACTTTGTGGTCGTACATAACCTCGTCTACTCACTGCACACTATTTCACTGCATTAGTAATCCTTTTTTCAAAGGTTATATGCAGAATACGTTATGACAAATGTATGAAATAATTCTTAGTTTTAATATTCGTAAATTATGCATGGGACATATGGATCATAATATAATGTATATTAAAATAATTTATAATGTTGAGACTATATCGTCGATCAGCAAAGAATAATCGTACTAAACAGTTACGATAAAGACGTGAAAAATTACATATCCATTCTTCATTATTTTGAAATATATATTTACTATTCAAGATAAAAACACTTTAACTACATTGTCATCTCTTGAGACCAGTATCGGTCACGAGTGTTGTGTCCTATCCGTCTCGTTTTTTTAAATGATATTTTCCGTATACTAATAGGATGAAAAATGTCTTGGTCAGTTGAATTAAACATAACAAATAAACAATTGATGAGATTTTGCTTCAGATTCATGAGAATGCCAGTTTCAAAGGATACCTACCTCTTACAAGAGAAGCCCGAAATTAAAATTATTGTATGATTCGACTACATGTTTCTAAAACGTTTGTATGCGATCACTGATTGCTAAACAATCATATATGACTTGAACTGTAAAGTAAATAACAATGTTTTGAAAATTCTTTGTTTCGCCCTAGAATCAAATTTGAGTAGATCAGTCTTTATCGTGACCAGCTGTGAGGACTTTCTGTGCAAACCTTCTTAACGTTTAGACATTCAGAGCCGTTATAGACAAAGGAATGCATGTATCGACGGCAGCTCAGATATAGATGGAAGGAAACTATTGTCGATCGACATGCGATAAACTGTCATAGAAAAGAAGCCTAACTTTCGGATTGACTATGTAAACAATGTCATTCGGCCCTGTACACTTAGCTTTCTGAAAAGCGAATCTTGCAATAAGATGTTATTGACATTTTGTTACAGTCAATCATTTCATCTTACAATTAGACCTTTTGTACACAAAAAAAACATCTTCTGTACACAAATTACACTTTTTCTACATAACTTAACCATTTCCACATAGCGTACACATTTTTCAGACGACTTAAACAATTTCCATACAACTTAAACCATATCCACACAACATACATTTCCAGCCAACTCACACCATGTATATACCATTTCGTTCAAGCAGCAGATGCTACATAAACTATAGCACATGTATAATACGCAACCTCAATTTGTAGGTGGAACATGCAGGTAATTGTGGGCTTGAAGGGCTCAAGATAAATTATATATCGATACAGTGAAACAAAATAATCTCATAACTGGCATACTGTAATAATCACTATTTCAAACGGAATATGTTATTGATGTCAGGTTTACTTGTTTGATTTTAACATCTATAGCTATGGCAGCAGAAATATACATACATACATACATACATATATATATATATATATATATATATATATATATATATATATATATATATATATATATATATATATATATATATATATATATATATATATATATATATATATATATATATATATATGAACATATGAAGTGTGCCACAGCACCTGCTCTCAATATTGGCTACCAACTATGGAGGAGCAAGGTAAAAAGGATATAAAACTCTCAAAAGAGGAAATATGTAACAGGATAACCGGGTGGGATTTCGGATTTACAACAGAACACTTCTGATGGTGATTAAAAAAAACTATGTTTAATAACGAACGACTTGAATGAGCAATTAATTATGATTTATATATGTCTGTTTATGATCCAAATATTGGATCAATTAACAAAACGCACGGACTTAATTAAAATACAAATAAATGACCTTACACAGTACAAGGACAAGGGTTGAATGATTCACTGTGATTTCACAACGAAAAAAGAACAACGTGTTTCACTCAAATAGAAAACTAAATGTAGTATTTTACTCATAGAGTAAAATGTATTCACTCAAATAGTGAAATTATGTAAACAAAAGGGACAGATACACAAATTATCTTAACAGTCCCAAAAACACACTGTGCATTACAAACCCCAAATATTAGCCCACGGCTAAAATATTGCAGATATATAGTTACACTCCGCCACCAGCACACTAACAGTCATAATAGCCAATCAAGCTGTCAGTATTCCAGGTTGGTAAATCAAGCAATCAGTGCCAACCAATCTCAGTCAGCAACGCCCTATCACCTACTACTCGACCAGCAGCACTGTTTATTCAGCTCTATGGCTGCTATGGTTCAGCTTCACAGCTGCTATGGTCGAATTCTTTGGTTTGCTCTGCAGCTGGTACCACGTCGACTCCGATCACTCCAATAACTCGGATCGCTCCGATCACTCGGGTCACTCAGGTCACTCGGGTCAGTCCGACCACTCCTATAACTCTGGTCATTCAGTGATCACTCGGGTCAGCTGAAAATACATATAATACCGTGTAATATGCATGATACGGGCATATACGATAAAACGTAATGACGTTATATATGGTAAGTTATACAGGTTACATTATCGCACAATAATTACAAAACAACAAACAGGTTCAGACGTTAACCTAACCGTGCCCGACAAGAACAATACGGTACTAAACGTTTCTTAAAAATGAAGCTTTATGTTGCTAATATAAATCACTTGAAAAGTCACAAACAAGAATAAAAAAAAATTGTATCATATTCCTAAAACGAAGCTACATAGCAAACATACAAAAATAAATGTGGTAGTACAATAGTTATAACTTACACACAAGAAATTAATAATTCACATATCACTACAGCTGAAGATGTGCAAGTCCTTAAAGTAAACCGCTCACTGACAAGCCGTTCCGTAACGTGGATTTAATCTTACGGTGAGGCATTGATACAAAGACGAAGTCGTCATACATTGCCTGTGCACTGCAAGCGCGGATTAGGATGAACCGAACTTACTATTTCGAAATATTGTCCAATATACATAGATCACCCTCGGGCATCGTTGTACACAAAAATTGAAACCCGAACAATTCCGTGACATATATAACAAAATACTAAAATACTATGCTAATACATATATATATATATATATATATATATATATATATATATATATATATATATATATATATATATATATATATATATATATATATATATATATATATATATATATATATATATATATATATATATATATATATATATATATATATATGTATGTATGTATGTATGTATGTATGTATGTATGTATGTATGTATATATATATATATATATATATATATATATATATATATATATATATATATATATATACATATATACATATATATATATATATATATATATATATATATATATATATATATATATATATATATATATATATATATATATATATATATATATATATATATATGCAGGAACTGATGTGATGTTTTCCAAAGCACCTGCTCAGAATATTGACTACTACATATGGAGGAGCAGGGTAAAAAGCATGCAAAACTCTCAAAAGAGGAAATACCAAGTTTCATCTTGTAATATTGCACATAATCGCTAACTTCAGACGTACATTAAAAAAGAATGTACACTTTATTTGACTTGTACTTTTTGTGATCACTGTAAGATGTCTCGCTTTATTTCGTGCTTTCCCCGAAATGCTTAAGCACATGACTATTTAAACAGTAACGGAGAAAAAAAGGGTTGAATAATGAATATTTCTTTTAATCTAACGACTCTAAAATCGATATTGGATTAGTTACTTCGATTTAATAATACGCGTATCAGAGTGCCTCATCATGGTCGAATATTCTTTGACTTTGGGACTGTATCACTATTTCAATTTTGTTATGTCTTCGTTTGGAGACATTTTTTGATTATACTAATTGAAACATGAAGACTGTTAGCACATCAAAACTATTCCAAGCTATTGATTCTTCAGCACTGTCACGATTGGAATTCATTCGGAACACCAATGAAATTCATTCGAAATACATTATAATTATGACTTGTAATATCATTTAAATGAATATTTGGAATTTTATTCACAGCACTGTAAGTTCTTTTTAAACTTGCATTAATAAAAAAAAAAAAAATTTGTTGGATGTTACAAAACGCGTTCGTTGTCTCTATTATATGTTACTTAGTTCAAGAACATGTAATCATAAGAGACATTTCGGGGCTCGTCCGAGACACGAATTTCCTTTAAATATTGCCGAAAACTTTGTTTCTGAAATATAAATACTTCACTTTATTTTGTAATATAATTTAATCCCTGGTATCTAATTTTCATAATATTATACAAATCATCAGTGAAATAAAATGGATTTCAAAATCTCATCTAACAAATGAGAACTTTATGTTACATTCTACATAAAAATGTATCCAGCTTACAGGGCAATTTTATCTTTTTGAAGCCAAGTCCAGCAAGTATTTTGGTCTAATATTTGTGGGAAACAAAAATGTTTGAATTAAGGTGATTTGGGTGTGAATAGTAAGTCTCCTTTTATCTGGATATGAAGTAAAATTAAAATAATTTGAAATGAAAAAAAAAAAAACAAGATGGAAATAGTTACAGAAACGTCAGCATGAAAAGGAAATGAAGTTTTCCTAACTTAGAGATGCACAGTTGCAGCATCAGGTCAAAGAGAGAAACATATAAATTTAAATGAAGGTATAAGAAAGAAACATGCGATTGCAGAAAGCTAAGATGAGAGAGAGAGAGAGAGAGAGAGAGAGAGAGAGAGAGAGAGAGAGAGAGAGAAAGGGAGCAAATGCAAAGAGATAAAGAAAAGAAATACGCTAAAATTAAAATAGTTAGATCTGGCAAACAAACTGCACCACTCCTTACTTTACACACAAGTTCAGCTGTTGACATTCCTAGAACTATTAGGTTACTTTCACCCATTAATAAAAAGAAATAGATAAATTTGTTCCCTCGTTTAGAGAAAACTGGAATTGGCTAAGAGAGCATTGGACTTTATTATTACAAAGTGTACTCATTGGCAAATCTCTATAAGCCTACACTTCACTGTCGGTATGACAAAGTGCTAATTATGATATTGATAAGGAATGTATCTTGAAGGGTTATGAGATAATACGTGGGGCATATCGACAAAGGATGGATATTTAATAACTCACAGAGTTTGATTTGTCAATAAGTCTTTTTATTTGTAGCTTTCATGGTAAAAAGCAAACTCCATCTCAGTCTCATACTAAACACCTCCAAATCCCAATCGGGCATAACGTTTATGAATCAAGCTTCTGACAAGACTGATCAAAACTCCTGTCTCTTCCAAGTGCATCTATTGCATTAAGTAGTCAAGGCCACGCTCATGTATTGAATACAATACATTTGTTGGGTAAAATAAACCTCAGGCTGATTATATTATGGAGAATTATCAACGCTTCATGTTGAATGGTTTTGTCTCACTTGTAGGTGACTCTGCCAATCCTATCCATATTAAAATATTAAGGGACACGAGTTTATCATAGTCTTTTATTTCCATGTAATTTGCCTTTACCGTATAAGTCGTCTCTTTGTAAAAGTGTTCTTATTCAGGGAGCAATGTGCGGCTTTGTTAATATTTCCGTTGTGTAACGTTTGTCACCAGAATTAGTCTCAGAACATGTTACAATCGAAATAATGTTTGCTCTACCCATCGAAGGTATTCATTTATTATAACTGAAAGTCTTGTTGGCTACTGACCAGGGAGCACTGAACTAATTAAAAGAGAAACGTCTTTCAACCGACGATTCAGAGACTAATCTTCTTGGTTTTGTCTCTGATTTCAAATATAATTTATCTAACTGCTGTTAGGTAGCAGGAACTAATCTTCGTTTTACTCTGTTAGACATTAAATTAAAGTACGAAAGAAATTTGTGCAAATGAGCTTTTAACCCGCTGATATTATTCTGGCTGACTGATATATAACTCAAAGGTCTTTTCAGGCAAAGTGTTGCTATCCTTAAAAAGTTGAAAATAAAGCACTTGACTTAAATTCTATCATATTTTACACTTCAGGGAGATGAAGACAGAAAGACCTTTATCATAGAGATATATTAAAGGAATATGTTGATTGAAACAACATTTCCGAATTTTCAATCACTTTATTTGTGCCTATCCCAAAGATGACGATTTAAATGATGGCATTTAATTAAACTGTAACGGAAATCATAGGATCGACACAATGATGTACATTTCACAATTAATGTAGGTAAAAATCATCTATGAAGTGATTGACTTAGATTTTAGTACATATTGTGAGTTTCGGTGAAGTTAAACCTATTGAAGTTCAGGTAAAGGCTATGTCGGAACTCCCTGTATCTATAAGTAAAATGCATCTGCTATTTGGGTATTATTGGATATATCGGAAAATTTGTTCCAACTTTCGCTATAATTGCAGAAACTCTGATGAATTTGTTTAGTAAGAAAACCATGTTTCGTTGAACTGTAAAATGTCAGGAGGCTTTTGATACATTAAAGGCCATACTTAAGAGTGCACCATTTCTTTGATACATTAAAGGCCATACTTAAGGGTACGCTATTTTCTTTAGCTCCACAGTACACTTCAATCCTTTAAAATCTCTGCTGATGCAAGTAATGTAGTGGTTGGTGGAGACTAATATGACGTGGATCATCCAGTGTGCTATTTTTAAATAATATGACGTGGATCATCCAGTGTGCTATTTTTAAATAATATGACGTGGATCATCCAGTGTGCTATTTTTAAATAATATGACGTGGATCATCCAGTGTGCTATTTTTAAAAAATAAAACATAAAAACTGAGATAGCATTGCACAACTGAGAAGGACTGAATTGCTCTTATGTTGGCGTATTGCTACGAATCGGTGGAGTAAACTAAGTAACAGAATAAAGCAAACCCAAAATGTCTTTTAGAATTCAAGTAAAAACGTGTTTTCCTAGATAAAAATATCAATCTGAAATGAACGTTAAGTTTTGTCAATTAAATCCAAAATAGTGCTAAAAGTTGTATTAGAAGTCCAAATGAATGAAGTTCCAGTTGAATCCCAGTGACATTCATAATAAATTCCTATATTTAATGGGTCAAAGTGCACGTAGTGTCGAAAATGTAAAAGATACCAAAGGTATGGAGTTTGATTATGTACTAACATTCTTTTGATATATCATCAAAACAACATAATCTACAGTGTTACTGGGTCAATTAACTATTCTTCCATCTTAATGCTTCGACCACGATTATTGCTGGGCACTTTGTTGTTCAAGTGAAAAAATAATTTGAATATATATATATATATATATATATATATATATATATATATATATATATATATATATATATATATATATATATATATATATATATATATATATATATATATATATATATATATATATATATTTAGTTATATATACTGCATCGACTTTAGATTTCATTTTAGTGCGATAGAATAATGCTAACGAGAATAATACTTTTCCTGAAATTAGATAAAATATGTATCCGATACAAGGTCTAAGAGCTATTAGAATCGTTGTTTAAAGGTACAATCTGAAATGAAAAGACTACTGGACTAGTCAGTAACAGATATATATGTAACATTCGGTTGTTTTCTATGAAATTTAAATAAATGCTAATCACTCTCACTGCTCCACTTCTGATGCATTTGGTAAATAAATATGGGGTGATATAAGTGCTTAGGGCTGATTCGTAGTTGTATAATGAGGGATAGATTTTCCTTTAATTATTTGATCAAAGGTACTGTTACAAATTAAACAAATTAAACATGTTCGGATTTGAATAATTTGATGAAACATTGTAAAATTCAACTAATTATTTTTACCTAAGAATTGGAAAAAACTCATGAAAAAAGAACTAATTATATATATATATATATATATATATATATATATATATATATATATATATATATATATATATATATATGTATGTATGTATGTATGTATGTATGTATGTATGTATATATATATTTGTATATGATAGTGTGTAAATAAAATATTATAAAGCAAATTCGAGATTATATAAATCGTCCCGTTCTGATGATCGAACATGGTTATGCGATTTCCGGCATAAATCACATTGCCAGCATGCATCAATACCTACAACCTCTCCACTAAGGCATGAACATTGTCGCAAATACTCATTAATGCGTAGCAGACTTTCTTATTCTTAAGGCGGCCAAGAACGTGACTTAGACTTAGTTACATGGACTCTCCAAACTGAATGAATACATACGCTAGCATTTTGCGTATATACTCCACACAGCAGAAAATAACATCACCAATCATACCTTGGAAGGCATGATAATCTGAGGTGAAATTAAATGGCGGTATTTATTATACAGGTTGAAGAGTTCTCAATATGTAAAATGAATCTTTGTAAACCCTGTCAGACATTTAAAATAATATTAAATGTAAATCCTGACAAATTGTAATGAACATGAAACTAAGTCGTTGAAAATTTAAGAAGGGAAAGAAAACCTAATACAGATGCATTTACATATATGAGCATAAAACTAGAGGTGATCATTTTGTCAAAACAAGAAAGAATGAAATCGCACACGTTGCATAAAAAATGTTAAATTCTTAGTAGGATTCGCGTGCTTCTTATTAACGCTTCGATAATACAGCCAGAACATTTATCAAATGTTCGTTTGCGTTTTGGGAGCAAAAGGCCATAGATAACTTAACGTAAAGTCTCGTTCGAGGATATCAGCAACATTCATTCAACTGCATTCTGTTAAGTTAATGTCATTAAGATTGTAGTTGCCGATTGGTTTATTTTCTAGTATGCAAATCATTTTACAGATCTAACTTATCCTAACACAATATGTGAGCACAAAGCGAGGAAGATATTTTGCAGGTATAATGCACCTTCGCTTTTCCAAGTAATCACAAATAATATTACCAAGCCGACCCTGACAAGAACCTAAAAGCAATGAATTTTGTCCCATATCTATATTTTGAGAAGGTTGTTTTGATCTGGAGATGATACATTATTTATATATTCAGTCGCCTATAAACTGGCAGCAGAGTGAAAAAGGGATCAACTGCATACTATTCTAAATACGATATATTTCCCCTGAGAAATCGGCCATGAGTTAAGGTTACCATCTGTGTCTGGATCTCAGATAATAATCTGCAAATTTGAATTGATTGAATTTGAATCTATGGCATAGAATGCTTAGGGATAACAGTCAGTGCGAAACTGCCACTGTTTCTTTTTTTTTTATATCTCACTGCACCGGAAGTTCCACTACGAAAAGTTTCGAGCAGTGTTTACCCTCATCGTCTGTTTGACATGAGAATAAAACTTATGCAAGTTTGAAACAGTAACTTATTTTTCAGTGTACCCCAGTATTAATTACATGAAAAATATGCTTCGTGTACATAAAATACTGTCTACAATGAATCAGACAAAAAAGGCGAAAGAGAGACTATGGTTTCTTAAATGCAATGCTACAGTTATTATTTGATCTAGGATTGAGTTGCAAACTTATGAAACTCTAAACATTGCAGATACGCATATTTTAGAAGGTAAGCACAACACTTCCAAACAACTATATTATAATGAAAATTGAGCTGCTTAAATGTTTGCTATATCATTTCTAAAGATTCTAGAGAAATTACAAACATGTTTCTGTTAACGTTCGCAATCACATATAAATATCTAAAGATACTGTTGTATATATATCAGTACAGTAAGATATATTTGATTGCATTTATATAGACGTAATATCCAAGAATATGTTAAATAATATCAATGTGATAGCACTGAATAATGCTATACTTTAGTTTTGCCCATAGTCTCAGGCTCTCGGAGAAAGTAGCATTTAGTTACCTATTACTATTAAAGCACATCCAAGCCCCAGCCAGCTGGGTGTAAATGGGCTTAAACGAACCAAGAATACTTCGAATTGCAACTCACAAGAGGAAGCTGTTTCGGGTCGGGTTATTTGGACACTTATGACCACCCAAATAGCTTTATCTGCGACCTAAATTGCAATTTGAATTTCAGTGGCAAGAATCAGTCACTTCTCTACTTACCTACTAGAACCCTCTCCTTTATAGACACAAGGCTAAAACCGAGGCACATTGGGTCGCCTCCTTTCATTTACCTCGAACGACATGGGTGCATCTTGCATATTATACAGCCCCAAGCCAGCAAGCACACAAGCTGTTTGAAATTTGTGGAGCTCGTGACAATGGTTGCTGTTTTCATATACTCCACGGAGAGACATACATGGGTTGTACAAGAGAATAAATAAAGGTATTTATTTAATGAAGAGTTGCCGTGAAATGATTTCCTCCCGAGTCGGGCACGGTGGATTTATCTTCCTTCGAATGAGTGGTGCTCTGTCAACGTGTACCACAAATATGTCTGAAATACAGAAAACAAATGGGATATAAGTTTGCAAGTATACATTGATCTGAATTACGTTTTCAAGTCTTATCGTAAAAATAAAGGTACTCTTTTGACGTAAAGTGACCCTTAAATAAAGGCCACAGGCGTGAGGTAAGGTGCAGATGTCTTCTTCAGAAAATTCTTTCGAAAATATTTACTTTGACTACTGTAACTGGCAATGAATCTGTCCTAATTACTTATTTACTTGACATCCTAGCAATCACGCTGTCATTCCGGACTGGCAGAAAGGTCACTTCTCTGACTTTACAAACAATGTAGACTGCAATTAAAGTCTGAATGTCCGCAGTACGCCGAATGCGAGTCTGCTGTAGCTAGTAACGTTTTAAAGACGGTATAATCAATACGTTTCCTTTATGTCATCTATCCTTATTTGAATTAAACACGGTCTTTATGGTTGCATCCATCATAAGGAGTAGTAGTAACAGTAGTAGTAGTAGTAGCAGCAGTATGTGTTGTTTATTTTCATGTTTCAGGGTGGGTCAGCACGTTAACACATCACGGTTCCGATTAAAATTAAGTTCTAAAAAAAACGAAGCAAACATCATGATGGATAAAGACTTTTCAAGAAACAACAAAAACAAAACCAACAACATGTACTAAATAAACATGAAAATATACAAATTTTGAAATCTTTGTGTAAAAGGTATATAAAAAACTAATAGTTACACTATCTTCTGGGAGGTATAATGTGTTTTGCCATCCAACTAGTGCTAAATAGCTGACATCCTGTCAAAAAGACAGTGAATCAATTTTATTTCCCAACAGAGCTGTGAAGTGAGTAATTTTCACATTAACACCATTTACAATAACTCGTTCCATGAGGATGTTCTGGAGCCATGTGCTAGACTGATGTGCATCAGAAGGGGATATTCAAAATCTGGTAGGATGGTTAGTGTCCTTTGTAAGTTTTGAATTTGGTTTCCAAAGTTTCTGTAGATTGAGATTATTGCTATGCATCTTTTCATAGGTAACACCTAATGTGATTTGGCAAAGGCCGATTCATGTTCTCGTGTTTTTGCGGAACCATCAGTACATGAGTACACCGTACTTATTGATTGAATTAAAGACGCATAATGCTATTTTGATTTGATTGGCATATACCCACTTCGTGTTAGTTTGCTTGAAAGGGACTTCAGAGCATTAACATAAATCAACTATCACGGATCTAAATTTTCTGTAAATTAACGCAGCTAAGCCAAGCGGCCGAAAACTTAAAGGGACTAAAATCTCTAAAGTTTATTAAGATATATGTTTCAAACTTCATACAGTCATTATCGATTATCTAAAAAATATATTTATTTATTTATTTGTATTACTCTATGCTATTGTCTGGGCATGTTTTAAAAATATAGGCTGTTATATTGGTCAACCTGTTGCTCCTATCATCATTATATGTTTTGTTTTGTTCGACAATTTCATTTATAACTTATCTCAGCTATTCTATAATATAAACAGATGATATTTTTCTGGACGCAATTCTCATTATCGTAGTATTGCTGAAACTTTATAATCGAATATTTTATTGTTATAATCATGTTGAACATGTGCCAGATATTACAAATATTACATGTTTTATGTATTGTATTCCTAGCAAATATCTTAGAGTATCTTTGTAACCATAATTACTGCGTCTCAAAACATTCAACTGTCAAATTTGATTTGTATAGGGACTGAAACCTTTCCTCATCCGTCTTCCTCTGTTTTCATTTCTGCCCCAGCCCGTGAGATTATGGATAATTAGTTTTAAGTTTATTGGTTAGTGGTCACTTCTACATAGGTCATCACCAAAGTCACAAGAGGTCAAATAAAAGAGATGGATTGTGGATGATCAGGTCAAAGGACGAGCGGGATCTTGTGGACAAATACAACAGGTAGTTATACATAAGATTAAAATAAAGAGGTTGAGTTTTAAAACCAAATCTTCGTATTTTCTTCAATGTCTGGTTTATCACGTTATATCCCCAAAATGTACGGTGGCCGATTAAGTCGCCGAGTAAATTACAATGCGTTGCTTTCTAATTCTAATGCCTTATAATGTCAGACATTTATCGAAGTGGGCAAATTATATTACTTCTGTCAAATTTCCTAGTGAAATATATTGCCAGTGTTCATCTTCTCTACAGTTGGATGTTACATGATATAATTGTCATATCATTTCTTAAGTCTTACATATGTTTTTTTCTTTTAATTCTCCATGTAGTTCGTTCACACGTCCATTCCCTATTGACAGCGATGGTTTAGTCTTCTTTCGGTGTGCCAGATCTAACCGGTTGTTAGGAAATGGAACAGAGTGTTTTGAATAGTACTGTTTCTCTTCTACTGTTTTTCTGCTGGATTTAACTGACAGATTTGTGTAACAGCTGGGTTCTTATTTGCTACACCATCACTTTGGTTAGATTATTTTCGTCACTATCGGATTGAATTCATGTTCACACGGATTTCAGAAACATTAAGATTTTAAACTATGTTTCGGCTTCAAGCTGAGAAATGGTGTTTGGCTATAGACATTTTTTGTTGATAGTTCCGTCTCTACTTCACCATAAGCGCACAGGATGTGCACCTGGTTTGTTACGTGAAGCTGCTACACTCACAGATTCTCCATCCACAGAGAATATCCTGCCTTTCTGCTAATTTACTCGCTATTTCTCCTCGCGTTTTTACTTAGGGCAGTCTCCAGTGTAGGAGTAATGTTGTACCTGGCTATTTGCATAAGAGACATTCTCATGACGTTCCATCGTGACCCTCCTGCCGACATCTGGGATAGCCTGTTGTCATCTTGCATCATTGTAGTTGTGAGCATATTTCTGGCAGACGACAGGATTGGAAATGAAAGAGTCGAATGCCATATTCTAGAACCGGCTTTGATCAATATGTGCAAAGTGATACAATCGTGCGTCAGAATAATGGTGAATGTCGATTCGAGTTACCTTTGAGATTTTCTAATATCTAAGATTTTACAGAATCTAAATCTCAACAAATTGCTTCCAGCGAGGCTGCATGTCAGAGTGATTTTTGCAGCTCTACGCTATAAGCAGCATTCTCTTTTTACACTCTTTGGTTCTCCAGCAAAGATCAAGTGTTATATTTCGCTTGTTTGGCTATTGTATCGCACCAAATAATTCATTGTTAAGATTTCTTGGACAATTTTCTTTACCCGGAACAAATTCTTCCCCGTTGATGATTGAATTATTTGTGTAATTTTAAGATCTGGTCTTATACTATATGTTATCATTTTATTGTTTTTATCCACATTTAATATAATACTTTTATCTCAGACAAAAATTGCTATCAACGCACTCAGCGCCGAACAAGGGGACACAGATTAGCTAATATTTATCGATGACTTAATATCAGGGCTGCACATGATAATCTTAACCAAAGAATAAACGTGCTCAATTGACCCTTATGAACGTCCTATGTAATCTTAAGGATTGCAGAATGCTTCTGGAATAGGACTGGGACCAGTAGGGGCTTTATCTAGAAACAAAAACACTAAAAATAGTTGCGTGAATGATATGTTTATTTATAGTGGATATGAGTGACGAACGAATCAGACACCTTATTGACGAGAAAAACGTCAATCAATGGATACAACAAAATAGTGCTCCCAAAGTTCAACAATACATATACAAATATCGTTCGCTAATCAAACATATCAAGGTATCGAATTTCAACAAATAAACTCAGATGATCCCATATATTAACGGATGTGATCAGCTCATAAAAGTATCGCCAAATGCTGGAATGGAATTATAAACAAGTATAGTGAGAATGCATAATATTCATAATCAACGATTGATATATGGTTCATCAACAAGTATGACATAAATATGACAAAAATATGTTTCATCATCAAGCGTGCTGGGTCTATAGTGACACCGAATCTGAGTTTCACACATGGTAACCTTAAATTAAATTTTCACTCATATAATGATATTGAATTAGATTTATTCAAAAGTGAAACGAATGATATTTGACTGTGGCTCGTGCCATCCAATCGACAAACACAATAGATTATGAAAGCGACCGTCCAATGTTGAAGGAGTGGTCTGGCGAGATTCGCTCCTAACGGCCTGCCAAATGATCCTTATAAAACCTACTTATCCCGCAAATCCTGATGAACCAGAACCTATTGTTCCTCTTACTCAGGAGACCAGTTCTATCATTATGACCAACATCAACATTAACTGCAGTATACCCCACAGTTCGATTGCACACATTCAAAAGCTATAGAAACATTGAGAAGTTTAATAATCAAGACAGTTACGCATGAATAGACAGATGTGAGCAACATGATTTGTCTTCTTTTGTCTTGATTGTAATAAGAACAAATGTTTGGAATTATTATAATACTAACCGTTTTATAATTGAACTCATCTAGTCTGTTCTGCAACAAAATGATTACGATATTTACGAAAGAGTTTCGTTCAAAAGGTATTTAGAACACATACAATGTAGGCCGTATCTTTATTAACAGTGGTAACCAACGAAAGCATGACAACCGTAAAACTAAATGTATTTAGCACTGTCAAAAAGATTGGCGTTTCAAGCCGATTGACCAGACCGCACCCATAAGACCACCCGTCTAACTGAGGCCGCAATAGTTGGATGGATCGAGAACTCATTGAGGCTATTTAACAACTTAGAACCCGATAGTGGGAGTACCACAGTGTAAAGATATGCTTTTCTTTAATCATTTTTGTGGCAGTAAATTGCAAATCTAGTCGAACAAAGTAACTTGATTAAAAGACAAACCAAATATTTTGATCGATGGATTTCATTTAGATTAATACATTTAAGCTCTTCGAAAACATCAATGAAGAAAATGTCGACTTGAAACGCTTTTCGTATTTTTTCTATTTCCATATCAGTCTTCTCGCTTTCATCAAAAACCTGATTTCATTTTTATACTGAATCTTGTTTTGTTTGCTGATAATATTTTCTGAAATGATGATCTTTAAGTACTACATAGATAGTTCAAAACCAGTTTAAAAGAAGTGAAAAGAATTCACATTTAGTAAATAAAGTACTTGAAACTCTTTTTTTAGACGACGTTTCTAATAAATTTTTGGTTAAAATGATATGGAAATATTCACTAGATCAATGCTGAATATAAATTAGATTAAATAAATCAAGTGAAGAAATTATCAAGCAGCACGTGCAGATCAACTAGTTTTTATGTGTTGCTGACGTAAACTGTTTAAACAACCAGTGTGCAAGAACCTCTATGTATTAATAATGATTGATCTTGCTGAATTAGGACGGTGTAGTAATTTTCAACAAAACAGAATTGAGCAGCCTGTCATCTGTGGAAAGGAAAACAATAAACATACAAATTAATCATGGTTCCGAATTTCACCAGTGGAAAGATGACGTTGAAGATACATGATTTGATGTACTCATTTAGTAACAGGAAGGATACGCTGGACAATGATAACGTTCAAAGTATACACGGCTACAGATGTATCCTTTAACATGTTAAAGTGACAGCTACAGACATTTCAAAAACCATCATTTAGTATTCGTTATAAATGGAGAGTGTAGATAACGCGACAAGTAAGTTATACGAAGTACATTATTGGTTAGAGTGGCAGAAAGTAAAATATCTTGAACCGGATTTGTCAATTTTAATCATTTCACGTTGCATCCATTTTTATATTGCCTTGCATTATTGTTGTATGTTGGAGAATTCTGCATCACACAACGTTGGCAAATTCATGTCCACTTGTGTTGATTACATTAAAAGCAATACACATACCGACAGAAACATTATTGAATATTTTTCATATAAATACTATTCTACAGCGAAATTAAACTTAGATTCAGTCGAATAGTCGAATAGTCCTTCCGATCAAAGTAACCTCAGATTCCAGAAGACGGCTTGACTCCAGAAAGTTATTTAGGTTTTCTAATGTCGGAACAAAAGTGCTTTTTTAGTTAGTATGGGCTTGCTAGATAATTTAACCTGGTTACCGTTATATTTTTTCTTCGTTTACTGTCACCTTTATGTACACCTTAAAGGCAATGCTAAATATGACATTGTTTAAAAGCATTCTGGTCAATTATTATGTAAGTATGTATTAGGCTTAATAGCACGTCATTACAATAGTAGCTACATAATGCCAATAAAAAGTTTTTAAAAACCTATTCCCCTAAGACATATGTAACATATTGATATTTCCCCATGAATATATGTAATATAGTCAGATTTCCCCTAGAACATATGTAATATATACATATTTCCCCTAAAAAATAGTAATATATTCATTCATATTTCCCTTAGAACATATGTAATATAATCATATTTCCCCTAGAAAATAGTAATATATTCATATTTCCCCTAGAACATATGTAATATATTCATATTTCCCCTGGAACATATGTAATATATTCATATTTCCCCTAGAACATATGTAATATATTCATATTTCACCTAGGACATGGGTAACATATTCAGGCTGCTATGATTAATATGACGTGTCTGTACGGAATATATCGGTTTATGAAGCACATGATGTTGAATATGGAACAAATCAGTGTGAGATTCATACATAACCAAAGAATGCCTCAGTAATTATGACCGTGATATCAAAATTCTTTTGGCTAAACAGAACTGTAATTTGAAAGTTAGATTTTTATTATCGAATGATATAATTCATTTTAGCATAAATGAATAGATTTCGTTAAATGTTCTAATTAATATTCAAAGATATCTCCGGAGTCATCTTGAGTATAAGGCTTATCTACTCTAATGGCTTTATCAGATACAAAATCTACAAAAATGTATAATACATTTTTTTAAAATGAAAACGGTCAGTCTTATTTCCTTATTAACCATAATTCGATAGGACCAACTTAGTTCAAGCAAAGAGTCATGTTCTGAATTTACGGAAATGAAGCCACTCAATATAGGTTTGTATTAATCTGTTTTCGTAGCAAAGCTTCACAAAGAACTCGGTAGACCACAAACTTGAAATTAGTATTATTACCTCAGTATGTATGTATGTATGTATGTATGTATGTATGCATGCATGCATGCATGCATGTATGTATGTATGTATGTATGTATGTATGTATGCATGCATGCATGCATGCATGCATGCATGCATGTAGGTAGGTAGGTAGGTAGGTAGGTAGGTATGTGTACATATTAAATCTAACGAATACAATTTTTTGCTTGTTATTCAATTAAAACAGATAAAAAATTGAGACTATTATTTTTGCTGTTAAAATGTTTCGTGGTTTTCAATTTATTGCCATTATAAGAAGATTATTTATTTTCTTTGCTTGAACAATAGCACAATAACATATTTCACATGCAAACTAATGACACACAAATAGCTATAATTTAAAAAGAAAATCCAACGTAAGAAAGCGTTTAGGACATCTTACAAAAATGTATGTACCTATAAAGCTGGCATGGGTGGCTTTTTTCTAGTGATATTTGTACATTTACTGAGCTGTCAAATTTACAAAATAATGACTGTATTTATTTATCTGGTATTTAGCTTGTTCATTCCTGTCTCAAACTATCTTACATCTTCCAGTAAAGCATGCATATTGTTAATATCTATGTTAGGTAAATTTGTTTTCTTTCAGTTCTCTGCTTTCACAAAACTCTCACAGAACAAACACCTACTAATAGTAACTATTTAGAATGTTTGAACAAGGATTGTAAGTGAAGGCTGGCACATCTTTCAAATTCTGCATTGGTTTAGTAAACTTAGAAAAATCATTTATCATAAGGCTATGGAGTGTACCGTACCATGTTCGACTGACTGCATATGCAATGTAACAGCAATAAGAGATAACAAAAACTATGTTTTTAAACAAAAGTTGTTTTCCTGCGCGGACACAAATCAAGTTTCAGGAGGTATCTATAGCGGCTATCTGATTTACAGCAGTGTTGCGAGGAGAAATCCCAAGAGATCTGTGCAGTTAATATAACACGCATTGGGCGGATTCATTAAATCCAATTTTAGCAAACGTTTGTGTCGCAATTGTATATATGACCGAACCATAAAATAAATGAAATAGACGATTGCCGTGAGCACAACTAGAAGGGAGGTTTTTTCTGTTCTCAAAAACATTTTATTTCTGGGAAGAAACAATTACAACCATAACGGAAAAGGTTTTGTAAAATGTTGAAGAAACTAAGCAAATTCGTAAACAAATTAATGTAATAAACATTTGAGATAGAAGTTAATCATCCAAACCAAATATACGAATAAATGAAACAATTGATGATTATTTTAGCACAATGCTTGCATGATAAAGCACTAAAATAGTTCATGTATTGGTATTGTATTTCATCTATATTACACTTTTTCTTTGTCAATTTCCGTGACCAATTACCCGAATATTATAAAAAAAATGCGTCAGCGCCTCATGCGACAACAATGCAAATATATGTGCAAGAAATGACGTACCTATAAGCTCAATTCATTTAAAGCCCTATGTAAAGTTACTGGATATTTCCGTTTTGGATCGACGTCTATAACACTTTCGCCAGTAACATCAAGCATTCTCTTGTCATAATGGCAGAAATCTTACTCTTTAAACGTTTTCATCACATAAAAGCCGGTGAAGAAACATGATAATTTCGTATTTTTGTTCCTCCAATAAATATCCTAACTGTATTTTAGGACTGAAAAATCTAAATTTTACGAATCAAACAATATGATGACGAGTATCATACGTGTGCCTACATATTTTACCTATTTGGAAGTTAAGCAACACAGAAATTAAAATATGAGAACTAAAACAACTTAGAAAATGTTTCGTTTACATTTGCAAACACATATCAATAAACATATCTCCTTAGTCTTTTTATATGTGTATCTACCTTACACTCACTGAAACATTTAAGCAACCCACTAAAATACAAATGCAGCGATGAATGAATGTTGAATGAAATAATAACTAACGAAGAACGGGAGACATAACAATGTTCCATAAAAGACTAACTGAATGATATTCGATGAACGATACAAATTGCAAAATTATTATTTTTCCTTTATGTTCTCTCTCAGTATCGTTTGCAAGTGCATTTTCAAACTGATGGATTTAAGGACGTAAATGAAAAACGCACGACTAAACGAGAGACACGATGAATGTGGACATGATTAGTAAAGAGTAGGATAGTTGTTGTAATCGTTAATGTATTTCAAAGGAATTTGAAATGTGTGTACATCATTAGGTTTAGGGTATATATATGTATTATCACAACTTTGATCATAATCACCATCAAGATCAAAATGATGATCACCACCAACATCATCACTAAGTATAATAAAGGCATTGACAGGGAACAACACAAGTCAACTTTTACTTTTGTTCATCATATTTTGGGTTAAGTAGTGTTCAAGATAAAACAGGACGCTTGATAATCCTGAATGAATGGTACAGTTTATAGCACGTTCTTAACTATAGTGCAGTCATTAACAATTTGTACTGAAAACAATCCCATTTGAGAGAGGAACATCCTTTTTTCATGCGGACCAATTCATTATTGCTGTTTTTTTTATTAACGAAATATGCAATGTAAAAATCCCACACATTAATAATGACGAGAAATCACAAATTAGTATCAATATATATTCCATTGTTAGAACTGAAAAAGATAAATACATTACATTTCACTATTGATATTTATGTCATTTTCAATGATTTATTTGTTTGGATATGAGTCTCACAGTCGCCATCTTTCACATCTTCTGCTCTAAACATATAGCTATTTCAGTCATAACAATTACGACATTGGTAAAGTAGTATTTCTTCAAATTTATATAACATCGCAAATTATAGTTGTTGTGACTTGACACCGCATCCTTTTCTGACATTATTGTTGATGTGCGCATGATGAAGTACTCGTGTTCGTGCTTGTATACGTGTGCATGTGTGTGTGCGAAGGAAAACAATTTGGATTACTTGCACATGATTCATATAGCATCAGTTTAGTAATCATTATTGCATTGTTGGCCGAAAGCTCGACTCATAATCCAAGCATCGTACGTTTAAAACTAACGCGGCTCCTTGTAAAATACGCTAAACTTCCATTTACTTTCACGATATTGCCAATAATGTACTAAAAGTGATGCTAAGCCCAATAAATACAAATAATTATTAACCTTTCGCATGCATATTATCGTTTGAGAGAACTAAGTTTGTAAACATTGAAACTGATTGTAAGATAACCAGTGTTACGCAGATCAAACCCTATTATCAGACCGTAATTATTTTCCTTTGTCAACATTAACTTTTTTGATAAAGTGTTTGATCGAAATTATGTCAATATGAGGAGGACAAAAGGTATTTTGTACTGCATTCTCTCTCTCTCTGATTTTTGTACCTCAAGATTTTCCATTACCTATAAGTTATTTGTGCTACTATTGTTTCCACGAATGTTTTGTTAGTGATATTTACCAAGAAAACTAACATCCCATGACACAGGAACCTTTACGATATTGAAATTGCAATAAATGCAAAATATATGAATGTTTCAGAACTATCAAATACACTCGTGTTAGAGTTACTTATAGTGACATATGGGTACAATGTTTAGACATCGAAGTAATATCTGGTGTGGATCACATAACATTAGTGTATTAAATAAAACGACTTGTCAATAGAACGTAAACAGGAAACCATCTTAGAGATCATAGCAGTTTAAAGGTTGCAGTGCAAATATTTTGGTGTTTGATTAATATATGTAAGTTCACGTTTTCATTTCTCTCAGTGTTCATGTAAATGTGTTCGAAATCAAAACATTCTTTCACAAGGTACTATCAGGAGCATAGAGAGATCACTTTATAATTCCTTACTAGATAGTTTACATGAAAATGTGAAACCTAATTAAAATGACATTTATAAGTAATGATCACTTTTCGAAGATGGCAACGAAATCCTAACATTCAAAATAGGTTTGATTGTGCCAATTACTGTTGATGATGATACGATGTATAACTAGAATTCAGCAAATAACTTTCTTAAACGAGCTATAATACACCAATGTCTTCGTGTATGATCAAAGGCCAAAAATTGCACGTAAACCATCTGATTATGATCAAAACATTTAACTACTAAAATTGTCCTTTAATTTCGTTATGTTGTTCCAATATTAAACCACGGATGCTTTCTATATTTTTATTAAACTGTTTCTCTTCCGTTGTTGCTTAAATTATTTTTTGGTGATGAATCCAACAAGAGCAATAGAGAAGCAATGTTTTTATTTCAGCCAGGCGTCAGATGCAAATTGATATTTCGTGTCTACAAGAGAAAAGATTGATTCTTCAATCTTTGCTCATTTTCGAATTCATTGCGATTGATAATCTGGAAGAAACTGCTCTTACGCCTCCCTTGATTTTCCCCACGTGAATAGTAACTTGTCTAAATCAATCGTATGTTTCCAAATAACGACTTCGTATTGAACCAGACATACACAGGACCCTATCGCATATAGTTACTTGAAATATCGTATTAGTCCCGTTGATAAAACGCTTGCAAGCACAACACGATGCTAGTAAGAAATATGTGCCATATATTTTGTCGTACATTCTTGCTTCGTGATCCACAATTCCAAAACCGATTTGACTAGTTCTCTTAATTGTTATTATAGCCTTATTTGCTATTGACTTTCTGCCAACCTTTATCAGATGCCCGATATCAATGATGTGTGCTTGAAATATTCTTGTATGGTGACGACCTGATTTTATTGTATAATCTTTATGTTATATCTAAGCAATGCCATTCTTGCTACGAATACAACAATATTTTGATATCATACCTTATATGTTTTTGGTATAGCTTGAGATATTTTTCTTGCTTTACCATTTTTTATATTAATACTCTGCATTTCGCGGATAAAATAGAGGAAGAAAATAAAATTGCAAACAAGAAGTAGCGAATTAAACGAACTCATACATATGTTATAGCTGGCGTTTCATCTTGATAATAAAAAACAGCTATTAGGCAATACACACCCACACACACAAATAAATATATATCCTTCAATGTGTGGTGATATTAGACTGATTATTATAATTTATGTTTTTAAAGATAAAACAAATTTGTTTAAAAAACGATAATTTTGATAGCTCTTTCAGAGGAAATATATTATGTATATTTGTCAAGAGATATGGTATTCGGTTTAATTAAGTCAGTACTATATAAAGGTATCGTTTAATCCCAAGTCTGTATCGACTTCAGGACAATACGTTCATGGCATTAAATAGCTATTTCTATTTTCCAATTAGTTTTCCTTCCGGGTATGACTAGTAGAAAAGTCCTTAGACTATCTGATGTCTAAAAATACCGTTCAACACGTTATAAATGCTTGGGGATCCACTTGTAGCTTACATACCACAATTTCCAATCGGTTAAATGTTTTGCCATACTTTCTAAAAGTTTAGAAATTTGAGTTAGAACTGAAAATTATTGACAGGATAGTTTGCAGTATGTTTGAAGTAAACAGTTTCCAATAGGTCTGATATACGTTATTAGAATTGCTTTATTTCTTCCTTTCTGTCATGCGTAAATTTTCAATTGTAATAAAATAAGTTTACCCGCGTTTCCTGGTTCAGAAAACAACGACACTTTAAATAATATAAACAAATGACAAGTCACAAAATGGTGTGCTTGGGATAATACTAATAAAGAAATTCATATTCGCTTACTAATTAAGTCATGCCGCACCCACGTAAATTTCTTTTAAGAAACAATAATACACATATATTCTTACATTATATAATCTATGAAAATAGATAACATAATATACGTTTTATATTATAAATTACGATCATTTTTAGTTTAAATGTCTAATTCTTCATTTGCGGCAAATCCTGTACGTCGGGGACGTATATAATAAATGAAATCATACAGTTGGTCAAGCAATATCTCGTTGTTCCGGTACAAACTGCTCTCACCTCCAACTCCAACGCAAACCCAAACCCCGTCCCTCATCCAGACAAGATCAAAGCAGTATAAGGACGACATAAACAACCTAACGAGGAATAAAAGCCATCTTTTTCATATCATAAATCCCTGAAATATTTATAAACAGTGCATTAGATAATAGCAAACAGAAAAATGTTGCTTGGATCGTAAATAAATAAATATCAAATAGTATGTATAAATTTTGTTTGATTATATTGCACGTCAAGGTGACTAGGAACTGAAATATTCGATTCACTGTTTTAGTAGGAATTATATATTTCGTGGGGACTAATAGAGCAACTCGACGGGGATCAGTCTGTTGATTATAGATTTAATAACTGCATACTTTATTGGGAAAAAAGAATACAAATGTTGTGATGCGGAGCTAAACTAATTGGGCAGATTGTACAGTTTGATTACAACTATTATAGGTCTGGCTTCATTTAAACAAGGTTGGTTTAAATTAAAATATTACCCGCTTTAACTATTAGTAATACCCTAGTTATTTAAATAAAATGTAAGGAAAGCAATAAAATGTTCATTATGGCGGAGACATAAGAGTATATTGTACGCTTTAAAGGCACGAGAGAAAGCTTTTGTTCCCCGTTGGAAACAAAATACAGCGATAATATGTATTTTGTATTATCCAGTTCTAAATATATATGAAACAGCATATTTAATTTTTGAAAATTCATTAAATTTATGGCACTGTGAAAATTAACAATCTATACATACCGATTTTAGGGTTTATCGGCAATATATAGAATTAACGGATATATAGTAGAAATATAAAGGTAAAGTTTTATAAATGTGGAAAAAGAAGAATGACACAAATACATTAGGAAGATTAGCCATCCAAATAAATGTAAGTACTAAATGCTACAAGCTGAATGGCAAAATTGTCTAAATTCTGAAAAAGGTATATCTAATAAAATATAAAGATTAATTTACGAAATCGTTATATTATGTTACCATAATTAGTTATACAAACCGCCATTCCGTCAAATAGACTACGATTTTCTGGGATGGTACATCAGCATAAGTTTGTTCATCGAATTCACATTCTTATGTCTTATAGGGTCGATGTGAATGCATGCGACACGAATGTGTTATTCAGTCATTGGTCGAGGTTCACCCTTCAGGATGCATGCACGAGTCAACTATGTGTTATATGAGATCGACAACATTATCTCTGCAATTTGTTAAATATGGCCGATGATATTCTACAGTATTGGGATGGAAGTTACGAATAATATGTATAGAGTTACCTTTCCGTATAACTTGCCAATTTTACATAAGGTGATGATTTATGCATCTGAGTCGGCATATGGGAAGAAGGTTACTCCAGGGCAACGGTGATTGATTTATCAGTCATGTCATTACCTTTAATAGCAGCGTGTCTAGGTAGCCTACAGTAAGGAATACGTTTCCAAGATTCTTTAAGGAAAGCATGTTTTGGTAATATCTGGGATATTAATGGTTGCTAGATTTAAGGTTTCGCAAGGCCGTCATTGTTGTATTTGTATCCCTTAATTATATTTGTATTGGATCATTGTCATTCAAAAATGTGCTTATCCCTTAAAGTAAGAAGATAAAGTCTTTAACTGCATCGAGATGGTGTCATACACATCTTAGATGGACTGCAAAACTGTTATGATTCGAGTAAAAATTAAATATGCTGTTTCCTACTTTGCCAGAATTGAATAATATAAAAGACATTCTCGCTGTATTGAATTAAATTTGGATCTACTCAATCAATTACAATAAGGGGGTCTACGTCTTGTGAAGGATTAGATGGATTATAACTTAGACAGGTAGTATAAGATAAAGTGCTTTATTTTTCGTTGTCTCAAGAAATAGGCTTTATAAATGGTATCTTCTAAATGCACCGGAAAAATCCTAGTTCAGTGACTGTATATATGATAAAATATTAGAGTAAATTTCGGAACCTGATGCGTACATAATCGTGCCAGAGACACGTTTGGACCTTACTAATGATCTGTTAAACTGGATGTTGTCTTTTTAAACTGCTCCCCAATCTGTGTTTTGCTATGACTTGTATAATTTCCATAGCTTTTTGACATTTGTCCCTGCGTCATTGACTATAAGGAAGTAAAGATAATTTTCAGTCGATATTAAACCCTAAATATTGTGTCACCTCCATAACACGGAAAAGATAATGATCAAGATATCATTTCGGGTGATGAAGACCTTGATATAAGCGGCAAAGTACGCACAAAGATTTTCAGTTTTGTAATAATTCAACCCGTTTTCTTCTGCCAATTACATAATTTCATATATGTAACTCATATTTAATAGTATGTATACTCATTCATCTTTATAATGAAGAGTGAACTGCGGGAGTAAGGCATTTCACTATATTGTTACATTTATTATTGGGCGACTGTCAATGGCCTACTATGCTTTTATCCCATCTACTGAGGATAGTTTTCAGAAATAATGCTGCCTACGCGTTAAGTTTTAAATTGCGATCTTTCATAGACGTTTATTCAAAAGTAGGAAGGTGTCCTCTTTGACCTGCCTGAGAGTGAAAGGTTTATTGTAATTTTCAGCATAAGCAGATATGAAATTTAGAGGAAACACATTTTTGAAGTAGAGGCATTTTTCCAGACGTTTTCTTTTATCAACGAACAAGTAGAATAATGGGACATGGTGCACGTAGTTCTTATAAGATTTATCATTATTCAAGCAAAGCTTGTGTTGCGAAATAAAGCTGTACATTTTTATTCACTGTGTATTTATGTTACATTCCGCAAGTGCATGGTGGCGGTTAAAGTCGCCAGGTAAAGAAAAAGGTGTCGGTAACTGTTCAATGTCATGATCGAGAGTTATTTTTGTACGGATACATTTATCAGCTCTAATCGTATAGTTTTATGAAGATTAAGTTTGGATGTTTGGATTTATCGTTGGAATATTTTTAGTAACATGCTCTAAAGTAGGCAGATAGCTAAAAGTTTAGGTCTTTCTTTAGAAGAATAATTTCATTGATATGTTCCTTAAACCTCACCAATTCCATTGTATTATGGTGTCGTACATTTATGTAAGTGGTGGTAGTATGTGACTTCTGGTAGTTTTCCCTGACGCGGTATCATGGGGTTCTTCAATGCCCGTACTCTCGCGACCTCCAAGCTTGTTAAAAAGCTTTACAGGATCTACATAATTGTTTAGAAGTCTGTTCAATTCTTTAATTTTCTCTTTAGATCCTTTAGTGCAAGAATGTATACAGCCATCTCCACCCCCTTTAGCCTCAAAGGGTAGAATTTAGTCATGAATATAAGTATTCGGATCTAGAAGATGCAGACACACATTGCGACTTAGTAATT
>CM068827.1:74801743-74816743 GCA_028554795.2 Sinohyriopsis cumingii | reverse complement strand
CATGCAATACATATAATGTTACATTTGTGCTCGTTTCAAATGAAATTTATGAAAATCGAATTGTAATTTAATTGTAAACTTCAGCACGCGAAAGGTCGTTTGGTTCTGTCTCTGCTAACGACACCAGAGCACATTTATATTCAAATGGCGAAAATGGCACCCAGTGCAGAAACTTTAAAATTAAACTGTGAATGATAGATGTTACCACCATATCCATCCGCACTGATCTGGCACCCCACTAATCAAATTAGTCCGATGTTTATAAATATAGTCCGATGTTTATGAATATATTTCCCATGGTGCGCATTGTAATCGACTGACTGCACGAGCTTTTCGGAGTCAATGCTATTGTATAACACATTTTGGTTCTTTAATTGACATGCTACATGATGGCGAGAAAAGTACCAAGAAATTTTGATTGCAAACTTTTAGGTTTACTGCAAGCAATGTTTACTGGTGCCGAGAAGAAGAGTTAATGCAATTTGTATAGTTAAATAGTTTCATTAGATATTTGGGAAAGGATTTAAGCCACTGTTATCTTTTTCTGTGGTGTTTACACTTGTTTTTTGTAAAAGGAAAGATTACATGTGAAAAGCAACAACAAAAAACAGATCAAAATGAAAAAGATTCACGCGCATTTTAGTTGCAAAACGTTTTAGTATTGTCTAATGCAGAGATTTTGAATGCGACATAAGCATTTACAGGCATGAAAAGAAATTGAGATTCGATGCTTGCAATGATCTCTATATGTAAATGGAAGTTCTGCAGCGGAGAAAATAGAAGAGAACGAAACAGCAGAAAATGTCACGTACTTCGTGGATATAGTGTGGAGGACATAAAATTACGTGCATCTTGTTCGTGCTTAATATTCTTAAATTAATATATCAAGTTGTAATAAGGAAATATACTATTATTTTTGCAGTCATATAAAACTTATTGCTCTTAAAAGGGAGACAACTAATTTTAAATTAAAAATAAACAAAGAACATATGTATTTTGGTCATGTGATTTTGAATATAGTTGGACAAAATTTCAGTTTGATCCATATATTTGATAGGATGTAAACTTTTACAATTGTATGGATTGCAATAAAAGACAAAAAAATGAATCAAAATGCAGTAGTGTTTAATGTTCACATGATATACAGTGGAGAAGAGATAGGATGCATTTGTTGTATTTGCGTCACGTATTTGACTCTTCGCTTGTACGTTCTACTCATGATCATCCATGACTTATATGAACTTAAAAAGATCTTCAAGGGCGAATTCCTACCTTTCTAGAACAGTTTACCGTAAACTACTCAGAAATAGATAGGTGTAGGTACCATATGGTTGACATTAGAACTTTGCACTGGCAATGAACAGACACCTTGCAATGAAAGGGTGTATGGTAAGAACAAGGATCGTTAAAACTGTGTTTAGAAGCTCACAATTTAGAGGATAAGCTATACAAGAAAGAGTATAGTATTTTGCCTTAAATACAAGAAAACGCATTACACACGTACTATGACGTCAGAATGAACGTTGAGTCAACACATTCTTGAGGCTTCATAAGCTAAGCTAATTAAAAGAGACTACAGGGACCATGTACAATACAGCAGACACAGTAGATACATATACACTTATTTCACCTAACCTCACTGTTTTAATTTAATTTGATTTATCTTCACCATTAATGGACATATAATTCGTTCATTCTGAATTAAAGCTAATATTTCTTGATGAATTTTGACAAGCAGCCGACATTCCAGCTTCCTAAATATATAATGGCATCTAGCACACTCTGTGATAATTTGCATAGTCCATCAGAACCGTTGAACTCCCAAAATTATGCATAGTTCGCAGAGTCTTGTGCTGGACGAATCCAGCACATAATAGAAGAGTTATTAAAAGTTTCTTATGTTTAACGACAGTACGGTACTTGCAAATATTAGAAACGTATTCCTTAAAATGGTGTTTCACAGTCCAGTTTATTGCAATGCGTTACTGAATGTTTACTTTCCTAATGTATTTGCCCGAGTATATGTTACTTTAAGAATTTATAATATGTAGATCTGGTAGAGGGTAGTCATTCAGCAGATGCTCATATTATATGATGCACAGATTTGAGCAGAATTATTTTATATTCATATTTGTACTACCTCAACGAAAAGACTCTGTCGAAGAGCTTCTCAAAATGATTTATAGTTGCACTCTTTGAAATGATTGGCACCGCAAATTGGTTTTTAATTATGACATTCAGGTACTGAAATTATTTTATGTTATTAAAAAATAATGAAAAGATCTGATGCTTGAGAAGCGAGTGAAACTTCTTTAAATATTGTCTTGTCAAACGAAGTACATATAAGTTTCTCGATGTGGTAAGTAGCTCAGTCTTCATGACTGTCCATTTTTACATTTATTTGGATATCATATTACTGTGAGGTCTAAAGCCACTTCCATTCATTTCTAATGATTTACATGAACATATTACTTTGCCATCCTATGCGTGCGTGAGTTATGCACAAAACTGATATATTGCGTGGAACAGGCCCTTTCTAAATATTGCTCTTGAAGATCAAAAACAGACAGGTCATTTATATTTGTTCGCTGGAATGTAAATAGAGTGAGGATGTAAAAATGATTGCTAAAATATATGATGAAGAATTATATCCCTGTGTTTTCTAGTCAAAGTGTCTTACATATTTAACACCATTATGTCATAATCATGTCAGGCAATAAGAAAATGATCACAAGCATCACTTATGTAATATGAAAGAATACAACTAAAGCTTACGTAAAGCATGTAAAGTCTTCAGCAATTCAAAACACAATCAGCGAATGTCAATGTATAATAATACTTATTCGTGTGATCTAGAAGTTTGCTTTAGGTGGGTTACGATCCAGTAGTCTCTATAAATTACATACATATCATTTTATCGTAAATAAATGTGTCTTGTTGTGAATACGAATTTGAATTGAAACATCAACGTGCATTATGTTACTGTTGTTTGTCTCTATACTTACGCCACGCATTTTAAAACTGTATCATGATTGCACTGGATTCTAGTACTTTTCACACATTTCATTAATCTGCCTCACTGCCACATAAGGATGCCTCCCACATATAATAGTGTAGCTCTAGATTCATCGGCCTTATAAGTCATTGTAAATATTTAACGTAAAACGTAATCACTTTTGAGCAAAAACCTTTTCAGGAAGTGATTGCATGCATATTTTGAACTTTACTTCATGAAAGAGCAATTAAAGACTAAGTGAACGAAATACAATTAGCTTTTAATGTAAACGTATCGGAAGTCAGATTATTATTTGAGCGTATTAAATAAAAACCAACAAAAGTGAGAACATGCATGCTAATTTGTATTAAGTTTACTCAGGAGTTACAAATAAGCACTATGATTTATCAAATATTCAATATATCTACCCAATAATAATAATAATAATAATAAACACAGATTTCTGGTTCATTTTAAGATATCAAAAGCATAATAAACTGAGCGGTATTTTAAAAGTATATTTGTTTTCCATGTGAACTCTCCAGATCCAAATATAATTTTTACGTCAAACTCTTAAACGTCAGTGCTCTGGTATATATTCGATACTGAGTTTGCTAAAACTTTACTGACTTGAATAATAATTGCAACCAATATATTTGTAATGCAATCGCCGTGTTTTATTGTTTCTTTTGGTTGTAATAAGTACATTTTTATAACATGGATTATTTCCGGTTTGTTCGGACGGAGATTTTCAATGACTGAAATCTGTTTAAGCTAGTAAATGAATCTCTGCTTGTAAAACAAATATCGTCTTGAACCTAACATTTATCTTATGACACTCTTTTGCCTGAGAACCAGCCCAAGCTTGCATTTTATCGCCAAGTGTCTGATTTCAAGATTCTATATCGACTTGCAGAAGACACGTGTTTTGCCTTACAGCGCGTCTCAGGCGAAAAAGGAAATCGTCAGCGGAAATAATAGCTAGCACGAGCAAGGAAATGTACTGCAATAAACTTTGACACATTTTATCAGACCGCGTTATTTAATAGTTACTGGAATTTTTGGGGCACCCACATACATCCAGTTGTCTGTGTATATTTAAATCATTATTTTATTCTACTTTGTTCTCTGACTGGAACAATTTTACTATACCTTGCAGTCTTTTTAAGGTTTCAATTCTTTTCTTAACTCCTCGGCTTCTTTCAATTCTTCCACAATTGGTGCAGTTGTTTCAATTTGTATTCCTGTTAAGCTCTTACATTTATCAATGCTTTCTACATTATGGTGTCAACTTCTTTAGGTAGCTATATACAGAAATTTTATATCTTCCAATTAAAAGTATGTACTATTTACGACTTTTAAAATCTACTTTCTTTTGAACCCCAAGTCCATTCTTTGGCACAGACCGCTGTAAAGCCAGATTATATTATTTCTCTTAGTACTTTCCCCACATGACTTGATGTCTGTTGTTATTTCCTGATTTCGCACCATCATTTTTAATTTAGGTATTCTGCAAGCGTATGACTGAATGTCTCTGGAGATACCGTATATTTTCAGTCTGTAAAATCTACAGAAATTACATCGAAACTTATCAAAACATTAGAAACGACCTTTCATGATAATTCTGACTTTTATTGATATATTAGATCATATATTTACGTTAGTTTCAAAGGATGATATTACCCAGAAAATATATATTTGGTTACTGAAAATGGCAACAGTAATCGTTGGACCCTTAGGCGGCTATAAACTCTCGTGCGGTCCTTGAAGCATAATGTGGTGATACTGGATGGGCCAAATACATAGCTTGTTCCTCAAATTGTCTCCCCAACCACTTAAAAAAGGCCTCCTACTCAGTGCTACTTTGAGTAATGCAATCCCACAAGGGCTAGGGTTTTCAATGTATACAGTCCTTGCTCTTACGGTATTCAATGTTTTACATAATGGACACTATTCTAAAAAATAAATTATTGAACCCCTCTATTGAGTTTTATCAGTCGTCATTATATTAAAAATCTCACATACGTACTCAAGATCATTTTTAAATGGTTAGTATTATATTTTCTTCATTTGCCTTTATAATTTTTACCTAACTATATTCACTTTTCATTTCAAACTTTAATTGCAGCCATTATGCGTGTAAGGAGAGCTAAACCATCACTGATGGTGCTGACATCATGCTACAATCACCGAGGATGAATAAAGTACAACAAACCATCTTGCTACTGCTCTACGGGTGGCGAATCTTGTAAAATAATCCATTACATGTCGACGATTATGAGTATTACGCAACACACCGAGTCACATGGTCCTAAAGACAATAAACGGTTGGGTCACTTATATGGAAAAACAACGATGAAAGACAGAGGACGCAGTTTTGGCTGATCTGAATACTTAATGAATTAGGCAAAAGAAAAACTACAAATTAGAAGCAAACCAAGTAGTATGCGGTAGAAATGTTCTTTGCTGGAGTTGTAATTGGTATTTTCCTTCACCATGTAAACAATTCTTTTAAATATGATGTGCTGTAGACAATTAGAAAGCCGATAACATGTAAACTTATAAAGCTTGTGTTGTATTTGGTTTCGCAATTGCAAAATATTTTTTTAATGGACTTGACTTGATCATTATGTTTGTTGAATGACTCTCAACAAACCATTACAAGAAACAAAAACAAAAAAAAAAACAAAAAAAAAAAAAACATTTTAGTCCCAGTATGGTCAAAACTATAGGCTTCTGCTTATAGCTTATGATATCAATTATAGCATAGAATGAACGACGAAAGTACACTTTAGTTATCTCTTTTTGTATAACAAGCCAATCAAATTGCAAAAATCGCCCTTATGCCATTAAACATGTCTCATTTCAAGCACATTCATTCGCGTTTAACCTGTCTGTGATTGTTTAAAGTACATGACTGACAGGCAGTTATCACCGAATGAACTGATCCATCCGTACATTTGTCACACTTCCAGCAATAGATAAGTGTGTGTCAAGTGTCGATATTTGATGAACAATAGGCATTAAAAATACCGAGCAAAATGTCATTAATATTTTCTTAGCATTTCGTTTCAAAATTTGAACAATTCATTTAATGAGGCAAAAATGAATAATGATACGACCATATCAGCATCACCAGTATCGCCCGCACATTATCGCCCGCAACGGTCTTAGCAATTATGATAAATATAATCGACTAACGATTTTATTTGTATTTGGATGTGATCCTAATATTTTGCAGAGAAAAATATGTAGTGGCAAAATAAGAAGCAGTAACCTACGTCACAAACCGTATAGAACAAATACACATTTGTATCCCTTTAAATGTAAGTATTTTCAGTTTTTGAAAGTTAATTTAGCTAGGGAATGTGCGGGAACTAAAGACATTATTATAAATATAATTGTTTTCACAAAAATCAGAAATAGAGATGATTATCGTGCCATTAATCAGAAAGTCTGCCCACTTTTGAATATGCATCGACGCAAGGAAGTATTGAAACAATGTAAATGAAAATTGTAAACACTGTGACCAAGGAAGTAAAATATGTATTTGTTCAATCCAAATTGTTGGTCCTGAATATATGCTGACCCGAGTGCGTGAAATATAAAATAGTTTCTTTTCGTCGTGTTTGGCGTTCCTGAAGAAAACATTTCATAAAGTTTTTAATTTTAATTTTCACTGGGTAGACCAAATGTTGCGTGAATAAAAAAGAAAACATTTCAACCATGTCAGAACTAGTTTACTTCCTAACGAAATGTGCCTCATCCCACCAAAACATATTTTATTGGCCTACTCTTCTTTGACATCCTATTATACAATTTACTATCAATATAATGCAACAATTTGCAATGTACTGCACAACGTCCAGTCGAGATAGAAACAAATTGCAGAGATAATTGCAGTCGAACAGCTTGATATTCTATCAATCCTAATTCTGAATTTAGGGATGAAAAGATTTACACCATTGGTTTAATCGTATGTAACATATTTCGAAGGAGTAAAACTATAAAATACGAGTTATAAGTTATATTACCATACTTGCTCTATTGAGTTTTCACCAACGTAGCATGAAAACCTCATTAAGACTAGATCCGTGCCGTTTGTCATCTTTGAAACAAATGCTTCATGTCTTATTTATCTTCCTCATTTTGCTTGCACACAAACTAACGTAACAAATGACAAGTTTTAATCTGATTGTCCTGTCAAGAATTTGTTTGCTACGAATGTTTATAATCAGTCATTCATAGCAGTAAAAGAAAACCAAAACATTTTACTTCCAAAGAAAATAACATTCGAGATGATATCCATCAGAAAAAGCAAACACAAATAGTAGTTAACTTATGCAGAAGATTAAGGAAGCATAGCAAAATGGTGGTAAACAATTTATCATAGAAAACATTAATAATACCATGAACCGTTTACAAACAGAACTGAAAGGTTCCTTGCAGAGACTGGAAACATGTGAATAATTTCTACAAAGCAATATTCCTCACATAGCTCAAGATAAGGATACACAAACGAACTGAAAAAATAAGTTTTCTCTCCAGTCACCTTTTGAATTTAAATTTGAAGAATAATTGAAACGTAATTTTACTTAAAATGCTTTCCATGTTACCGTCTATCGATTATTTTGTGCTTTACTTCAATCAATAGATTCATTTTTTTTAGTTACTAGTATATTTTAGAACTCGGTAACAAATTAGGTCCAAATCCCCAAAGATATGTTAACAAATTTAAAAGAAGGAGCTGTAAAATTGTATTAATGTTGAAATTTCCCAAGACCAAATCACAAACCCATATCGATTTTTATTTCAAAGCGATTTAAAATTTGTTTACTTTGCAAATATGACTATCAACAGAACAAGCACAGTTATAGAGGAGAAGAACATTCAGACACCTGAGATGAATCGTGCATTCCAATCACATATTCAAGGGATACTTCCAACTTGAGTTTTGTTGTCTTTGTCTCTTTCTAATGTATGTGCGTTGGACAAGTATCCAGTCTCAATGAGAGCAGAAAGGGCTTATGCCTTTTTTACAAAGCAGTGAGAAAAGCATTCATGACTGGAACCACATTGCATTTATGAATGCATGATTATATTGAATAAATGGAACCACATTTCATTTATGAATGCATGATTATATTGAATAAATGTACATTCCTTGAGCTGAGCGTAAATAAGAGGTCAATGGAATGACCAAAGCCGTACTAAAACTTACATGCTACTGAAACGAGTTGACATGGACCACATATATAATTTGAAAGCGCTCCTAAATTCCTTTCAAAGATGAAAATTTTGTTTAAGTAGCTTTGATGGACATGCATTAATACAGAAGACGTATATTAGGTACATTTGGAGGTCTTTCATCTCACATCTAGATGTTATACTGGTTTGTATGGTTAATCGAATAAAAGTCAGTAATGTTCTGCAAGTGTAATATCAATATGTTTTGTATGCTATTTAAAAAATGTCATGAATTCTCTACCGTCTCACATTGGTATGATTTATATATTACTAAATGTATGTCAGCGATCGTCTGCCAATATGGGTATGATTTATATACTAAATGTCAGTTTTCCTTTTTTAAGTGTAATATCGATATGATTTACACTATTTAATAAAATGCAAGAATCGTCTATCAGTATGATGTTCACGCTATACAATTTAAAAAAAAAAACAACTGTTTTGTTGTATCTTGTACCATTATCGTTTGTTGTAGTGGTTCTTTCTATGATGTTTATACTTTCAAGTTACAAAGTCTTTACTTGCTTTTATCTATGCTGCTTTTACCGAATGTTACCATTATTGATAATTATGTGTTGGGGACACTTTTCACTTACTTGTGTTTGCTTCTCTTTCGTTTTATGGGGGCCTGAGATGACATTGCTACTATATACATTAACAATCGATTTATTTGACAGTCCATTTCAATGATAAGCATCGTTAATAATAATACATTTCTCATTACAAACGGAAGATAACAAAGGAGCATAAAACTAAAACTAATTCTGACAGGACGAACGAAGGATTCTGGAATCAAATGTTCCAACATACTTATCGTCAGATCGGTTAATACCAATCTTTAGATGGTATTTTACGTTCTTAGGTACAAAACACATGTGAGACAATACCTTGAGAATCTATCGTGCAATTAGAATTTAATTCTTTTCTGAGGGATGCAAGCACTCTAAGAGTTCCCTTATACCGCAATGAAGGGTGCTGAGTTTACTCCAAAGGTTCAATGCATTCCATTAGATTGTGAATACAATATCTATGAGTCAGATAAAGAAAGGGAAGGTTCTTGAAAGGTCGGAGATACAGGTTTTCCAAAGGGACAAGTCTAATTGATATTCGTAAGATTTCTTCTGGATTCGCTTACTAGCAGATCTCTAGTTACTGGTAGAAAATTAGGGAAATGCATTAAGGCAAACAAAATGCATTCTTATATCCCTCAATGAAGCCATTATTTCGCACATCAATATGAGTTGATACCATTTTTGAAATAATATCACAGATGTTTTAACGGTTCCACGTTATTAGTTGTTTACACGGATTCATCTTTTTATTATTTCTAACCTTATTTATAATACATCTCTGAAAAGTAAACAAAATACAATGTATATTCAAACAAATGCTGTGAAAAAGCGTGTCTTCTAAACTGTACGGGCCGTAAATAAAATGACTTCCACGACATAGCACACTGAATGTGAAGAATTATATTTTTCAGTTTTATTTTCAATTATCTGCAGTTCTTTTTATTTATGTTTTGGGATATTATTTTATAATAGAAGAACACACATAATAAAACTTTGTCATTTAAGTTTGGATATTTACTATACATACAGAAATGTATACATATATACTTGGGGACATTTTCAGAACTGTTAAAGAAATAAATCCATACCTTATTTATTTAAGAATGTTTAAGGGATACATTGTATTTTCCCCATGATGACTTGTTTCTTCAAATAGGAAGTATCATACATAATTGATCTAATTTACTTGCTTCGTCATATTTGCACTATCGTAATCAGACACCTTATGTTTTAAATAAGATCGTAACGTATAATTGAATCACTGAGAGTTCTTGAGAGAAAATGGGCCAGAAAAAGTCTTAAGCTATATAAATCAACATCGCTCTAATAGACGAATCAGACTGTATGCGATTGATATTAACAGTTAATATATTACCTCTTCTTGATATTGTATTCAACTGGTCGCGTCAGTCATGTAATAATATGCAGTATGATATGGACCAGATGGAGTCCCACTAGTGGATCGACTTTCCACAGGCCGAATGTGTGTGTGTGTGTGTGTATGTATATATATATATATATATATATATATATATATATATATATATATATATATATATATATATATATATATCCAAGAACGTCGGTTCAATTCGTCATATTGTCCTTTTGATGAGCTGGTGAATGTTGGAACTAATCTGATTTACTCTCCAGTGACCCACACACAAAAACATTGGTGAGTAAATATTATTTGAGATAATATGTTAGCAAAACATCCTTAATAGCTTACAACAATCTTTGTCATTCCCTTTGATCGTCGAAAACAGAAAAATGAACTGTATTGTCTCAATGCCAAGATACGTACACTCAATATTTTTTTTAATTGTATAATTATTGATTTTGAAAACTAAAATCTAATTTATTCAGTTGACATCAATCAATATATTCCACAGATATGTCCACAAACTGGGCTCGATACAAATTCATTCATACTCCCTTGTTCTCAAGCATGTGCAGTAAAAACTTGAATCAAGGCACTTGACCGTACAGTCAGTGCCCGAGAACGTTTTGATTCAATCGTAAGTCAATGAGTTCTCGTGGTGTTCGCTTTGCCACGAAAGTCAGTTTGGTGAGGTGTTCAATCCCCGTGACAAAACTGTTGTCATTTTGATGGTAACATTTGCACCGTTTTCATTTTAAACCATGTACCTATTACAATATATATTGTAATAAGAATCTATGTAAATACCACCATCATTGCAAAGGAAATGCGGACAAGAAGAGTTTCGAGATAATCACTATGGTGGGATTGTGGAAGTCTTTTACGTATCATTTTAATTCAGAAACAGTTTTATTTTTTGGTACTGAATTCTTGTATAAAAAAGAATGTCAATACGATCAACCGTTTCAGAGAAATACCCATTTAACTATTTTCAGTATCACCATTAAGGCAGAATAATTGAGCTAGGACTTTGAAACAGGTAAAATGAATTAAATTTTTACCTCGCCCACAGAGAAAAGGAAGAACTGAACTAAGATCAAAATAAATAAAAAAAATATACATAAAGTAACAAAAGAAACAAATAATTCAATTGTGACATACCTTCAAAAGAAGTGCATGTAACGAGAATTTTGAAAATTTTGTAATATCACGTTGGGAACAGAATCTTTTACGACCAGCTACATAAAATGTTATGCATTTTAGGGAAACTCCAATGTCGATATGAAAATGCCTTGATGATGAGTATATATATATTAAGCACTGATCATAACTATATAAGGGACCAATACACCTAATCTAGATTATAATCTTTTCAAGATTTAGAAGAAGTAGGAAATAGGCAGTGTTATATATATTCGATTTAATTTATATCTCATTTAATTGTTTGTAAGTTTTAAAGTCTTTTTATTTTTTAATTGCATTATATGTCAAAATATTGTAGTTCTGTTTATTAGGAACTCGACATTGACTATTCATTTTTGTAAACATAAGGCAGACCTGGTTCCCGACCTTAATTCATAACTAGTAACAGCCACGTGAACAAGTTATTTTTAATTTATTTGTATTGTGGGAATAATAAGTTTGAGATCGATACTATGTTGGATTGGTGACCCTCGACTTGTATATAAATTTTAGTGAAGTAAACAATTTTTATTCACAGAGTAAAATGATTGGTTCTTATCAAGGACATACAAGGGCTAATTGATTTTTTGTATACATAAACATGATCACGTGATTCTTATCCGGGCATCTGTTTTGCGTAAACTTCAAGTTTTAAACCATCGTTTTAGAGAAATAATCTCAGTTGGGCTTCTAAACACTGAGAGCTAAAGGTGTTTCTTTTGTTTTGTCATTTTGAGAATTACATTTTAATGTTTATTTAAATTATTTGGATTCAAAAGGATTAATTAATTTCTCTGGAAATAGTTTTGAGTACTCATGCAGAATTCTTGAACAAGGACATTTCTTAACATTTTTATTTTGATTTCTAAAAGCGGAGGATTATTTCTTGTGTTTCTACACGGAACTGTAGACAACAACATTGAACAGGATACAGCATACGTCATCGCCTTCCATCTTGGATTCTTCGTCGGTATTCGAACTTGAGTTCATTGGAACATTTTAGTATTAGGACTTCTATTATTGTATTCGTGGATTATTCTTTTTCTCAGACGAAACACCAGACTTTTTCAATAATGATGCAATTTATGGCGACGGAAATGACATTTTGTCGTCAGAGCTCGAAACTGCAATGTCATCATACTCGAGTGACTCTGATGATGATGATCCTATTATGTTTGTTGACGTACAAGATAACACCACAAGTCTATTTTCTCAGCAGTCAGGACCGTCACATAATTTGCAGGAAACAGAAATAGAACTAGACTATTTCCTTCATGTTTGCCTGTCAGGCGTTTGGAAAAGATAATAACTGAAACAAATAAATGTGCAGCTGAACAAGAGGATGATGAAACCAGTGATTCAAACTGTATAGACACCACTGTGCCGAAGTTGTTTGCCTTTCTGGGCATTTGTATCCTTATGGGGAATATTCAGACAAGTTTTTTATCCAGCGAAGGAATCAAAGATGTAATCACACGCAGACGGTTTGAAAAACTCTTTCATTACCTACACCTTGACGATCACACTAACCATAACAAACTTTATAAAATACAACCTTTACTGGATGAAGTTCTGGACAAGATTGATAAGACATACAATCCTCGCCAAGATCAACCACTGACAAGGATTTCTATATATTTCCATAGTCATTACAAAACATATTTCCTTCAAGAACTAAACTGCAAAGCAGACACACAATCACAATATAGAGAACTTAGAAGGAAGAAATACTCACACATACATGCATGCATACATATTTTATTGTCATTCGTCTTTACAACAAGCGTGATCATTTTTAAAGGACAAACAAAACATGCACAAATATCGTAATGATTACATACCATAATTAGATCCAATATGAAGCACCATGTGTGCATATCATATACAGATAGATTTCCATTACATTCCCCTTACCACAAAATCCCAGTCTATCATATCTTCTTACATATTGCTAAACATCAAACTCATACTAATATGAACTCAAGTGCATATATACATGCATTTCATTATGATTGCCTTTAAGAGACGACACAAATCGAAGCAGTCTCTTGCATCAAAGTCATTGAAGTGGGTCCTGAAAATATGGATGCGTTGTGACAGTTTGTCTGGTTTCCGTCACCAGTTTCAGTTTTACTAGGGGAAGGAAGATACAGATCAAGTGAATGGCTGCTTGAAGGGTCTCGGCTATCGAATTATCCAAAAGCATTTGGAACCATTAAGAGGAACATTTTACCATGTATACTTTGAGAACGTTCTTTTACATCCAACAAACTGGCACGACGCGTATTGAGACATGCTATTATATGCTAGTGGCACCATGAGGAAAAAACCGCAAAGGCCTCCAAAAGGAATTTAGATATATATATATACCATACAAGGAGCAAAGAGACAATCGAATCTGACACAGGAAACAGGGTTAGATTTCTATATGGAAAGGAACGGGTACAATTCTGGTTGTATCGAAGGGTCTGATCGTCACCATGTTCACTTGGAATCAAAATCATACCATAATCGTCATTGTTCGAAAGGACATCAAGAGAATGCTACTTTAAGGTACACCCATATAGATTTAGGAAAGGAGCACACTTTGCTTAACTCTGAAACGTCGATATTTCAAATACCTGGATATAACGAAAGGTATGTGGCCCTCGAGACCTTGCTTGTATCGGTCATTTATTTACCGTACTTTGTGAGCTTTCAACAAGACAAAGTTTCTTATATTCTCTCTGGAATACGCACAACAGATTTTCAACTTGCATGACGATCCATGATGGTCTTCTTGTCCATATCTGAGAAAGATTGTCATTCCCTTACAGGACTTGTAGTTACAGCACTGCGAAAGATTAGGAATGAAATAGTATGCTGGGGGACTATGAATCTGGCTTTGGTCGATCCATTAAAAGAGGCTCGGTAGAATGTCAATATGTAAGTGTTGTTGGAATATCTTGGCATTTCGGCGAACACTACTCGTTTCATTTTAAAAGTGAGATCTGTGATTTTCAATCATTTTAGCTGACTGCAACCATCTGAATTCCTACAACACCAGTATCAGAGATGTATGTGGGTATACCTTGTCTATTCAAACTGTTTTGATATTACAGAGTATCAGAGAGAGCATTACAGGTGCTTTCAGACGGCAATTAGTCGGTACTAATTTTTTCTTTCCAGCACAATTTGATTTCAATGAAAAGCCTCGGGAGATTTTTCAACAACGAAAGGTCTTAACAGTGTTGCATCTTTGTTCCTTTTGGTCAGTTATCAGGGTTTTTTCTTGATCCTAACCGTTACGGTTTGTTGATTTATTCCGTTTTCCACATAATAAACAAAACACGAGTTCGCCACCATTGCTCGCCACCTGCCTTTTAGACCATCAAGGTAACATATATTGCTTTCCTCATGTAAGTGACACACGGGTGATACACTCAGTAGAATACGTACTCGTTTGACCTTTGCAAGGATGTGATGTCCCAAACATAACAGTATCAGTACTTTGTAGAATAACTTTTAAGATTAAAGAGTCATTAGACGTATGGAAACTAAAACAGTCATTGGCATAGGCTACAAAACATTGCCGGAATATTGTGATCGGGACTTTCTGACTGGCCGAATTAGTGTGTTGCATT
>CM068827.1:74731743-74799243 GCA_028554795.2 Sinohyriopsis cumingii | reverse complement strand
ATATATATATATATATATAGATATATAGATATATATATATAGATATAATCATTAATAATAACATGGCATTTAAAGTGCTGGCTTAAAGCAACCTGATATACCAAACTATAGGTATATCAAGTATATATATATATATATATATATATATATATATATATATATATATATATATATATATATATATATATATATATATATATATATATATGTAATTATTTGGAGTAGCATATATCAAAAGCTCTTAGTAGAACCACCTAGTTAACGTAATAACATAGGAAATTTTTAGAAGAACGAGTTATTTTATTTTGATTAATAATATGCTGGAAATAAGGTCATAATAGAACCGAGACTTAGCTTCCATCTACATTAAATGTGATTTTTCATAGATTGCTTCTAACTTTTTCTCCTTGCTTAGCGAGCCTAACTTGAGCCCAGATTAGTAGAGGTTCGAATCCTGAAATGAACAGACTGTGTCGAATATCGCGGTGCATGTATGTGGACTACATAAGTAGACATGCGTAGATGCGTCGTTAAATCGGCAGCTTGCAGAAAACGCTTTTACAACTTTTATTATTCCTGACTTTCTTTGGACGTAATTTAATACAGAAGAATAAAAAAAATTGCTACAGCGCATATGATGGATGTCAAGACAGTGAATTCATCCCAGTTATGAAACCTGATTGCAACGCCAGCTGACAAAAGAGACAACATTGATGACGCTGCATATAATACGGATTGCAATTTAGATAAGGCATTTCACACTTGTTCCGCTCACTTTATGTAATATGTAGCCTCTATCTGTGCGGGAAATCTTGAATCAATATAGACAAATTGTCTGTTAGACTGTTTTGCGCTGTGAGTCATGATCTTTACAAGAATGATCCATTATCGTAATTTGGGTACGCATGCATAGCTCCGCTCCTTTAAAAATAAAACGATTTAAAAACATTCCACTCAAACACTTGAACATTTTCTACCCGGTGCCAGTCTTTGAATTTTTCCTTGAATATCCTTGAATATCCTTGCTAAAACGGTTCTCAACATAGCTAATTGCTTCAAATTTCACAATCTTGAACCTACTGTGTTTTGATTATCAGTAAACAAATCTTTCATTGCTAATAGTATTACGTAGCTGGGAGAAAAACATGATAGCATCTTCAAGTTTAATTATTACTGTGATGTCTTGGGCGAACACTTTCTTTAAACTCGCTACAAGAGTCCTTTGAAAACATTAGCATTCGACCATAATATCTCTCTCCTGCACACTAAATCATTACCGTTAAAAGATATAACATTTCAGATTGTATGATTGGATAAATTCTTTATCTGATAATGTGTGAACACATTTTAAAATAGTCTTAAGAACATATTGTGTTTTTAATGATTTTTCTTTGATTCTTATTTGTGTAATTAAACATTTTCTTCAAAATTATGAAGTCTTAGGTAGTAACGTGCAACAACAGACGTTTGTACTTCAAAAATTATGAAGTCTTAGATAGTAACGTGCAACAACAGACATTTGTAGTTCAAAATAAGAAACATCATTCAAATGAAGGCTACCTTATTTGGCGTTACTTTTTTAAGATATAATACAAACGGAATCTAGCAAATTAAAGTAAAGTCTTATCGTTCATTATATTGTATTCGGTTGACTGATCCTGATACCCACTCAAGCGATGAAAACTATACAATCTGTAGCACATAGCACGCATAAACGTAAAGCACAAGATCAGATATATAATCTTTTGTATTGTATTTCACTTTGGTTTGTAACTTAAACTGACATTGCTTTTACAGCATAGTGTGTAACAACTAAAAGTGTATTTTAATCACATGGTACACTGGGGATTGTGTCTGCCCGTAGACTTTCGATTCGTTTGAATAGGCACATTATATTAATTCGCTCTATACATCGCTAGTAATTTTTACCGTTGTCAACAGTGATCTCCCTTTGGTCTGGAAAAGGAAATTGAAAGCCCAGATGCACCATCTCTCGTAAATGTGCTATTTATAGCCATTTTGACTTGCATATGACAGCCTATATATAGTGGTTTAGTTAGATTTACACACATGAACATGTAGAAGCCCTAAGACTTTTATCGGAAGAGTGTATGAATGTAATAATCAATGTGAATTTGAACTTCATTTTATTGTCTGAAAGCGATTCAGTTTTCCAGGTGTGTTTACTATCATTTATCATTTTTACATTTTTAACATGGCGAAGTACTTTAGTTTTAGAAAGTCGGGAGATTACATTTATTGACCGTGTTAAAATGGAGCTCATGTTACTTTCTTGCCTGCTAAATCAGAAACCTATATCATCATAATTCCATTCACAAACGTGACAATGTGTTAAACTGAACGAGCAGATGAGAAAATGATTACTAGACTAAATCAAAACTGTTCTGTTTTATATGGCTAATGCAATTATATAAAAAGCAAAGAATGAACGAGTAAAGTAATTCAAAAGCGTAATCTCGTACACTTCAGGCGTTGATAAACGTAGACCGTAAGACCTCGACAGCAATAATTACCTTATTGTGTATAATCTGTGAATTGTACTCGAAGGGATTAACCGCTCTTCATTATCTTCCACGTCTTTATTGCCAGTAAAAACATTGCCAGATTCAATAGTACATAGAAAAAACTCTTCAACATATATCAGTCCACTTAAAACTCTTAAGAACGACCGTCACTTACAAAATGTGAAAAGTTTCTCAGCTTAAGACCCACTGAATGGGAGCAAAATGGCTTCGGTATTGCACTCATGGGTTCTATTCGCGGCACTTTATCAATATTTGTTACAGCATTGTATCCCTCGAGAACGCGCATTACTGTATCTTCTTGGGTACATTATCACTTTCATGAGTTGCTTGCCGTAAAACAATACAGCCAAACCAGATGATAAGACACCTACAAGATTATCATCATACGTAGCAATGCTGCCTAAACCCGATTTTATTTTCATTGCAAATTTTGGTTTACTGATGTGACTATTCCAAATAATCATCCAGGAAAACAAAGCGTATAGAATTTTTCTCCAATCTATTCAATAATTTAGGAAATGTATGCGCTGTCTTCTGTTGTTGTTGTTGTTGTAGGGCTTAACGCCATTTTTCAGCACAAGATAGGCCATACATGGCGGCCAGTATTAATGGTGGAGGAAGAACCCGGAAAACCCCCGGAAAGAACCACCGACCCACGAGAAGCTACGGGCAAGCTTTCTCACATAACCACATTAGCCGAATCCGAGACTCGAACCGACGCAGACAGAGGTGAGATGGCAGTGATCCGTAACGGTGAGCGCTTTAGACCACTCGGCCACTCGGGGCCCCGCGCTATCTTCTGTACTGGCCGAGATATGCCACACTTAAATAGTTTAATGAGACCTTCCACTGGAATAATTTCTCTTTACACATAGTAAAATCACAATGCCATTTGGAAACAAGCAAAAATAATCATCAAAGACTTAATTATGTGCAACCTGTTAAAAAGAGTTATTCACGATAGCATTCATAACGAGCTCGTCCTTTTACGTGGATAACGTTAGTAGTGGTAAAATCGTTGAAGTACGAATAGTGAGCAATCGCATATATATTTGGAAGAGAAGAGTTCTTTGAATATTTCTTGTATCGAAACGAATCTCTAGATTTACAAATATGATTATACGTCCATAATGCATGTGCCGTATATGCACAGATTCAGATCTGCAGTTGCATAATACGCTGCAGATCTGGGTCTGTGCAGTTTGTTTGGACTAATCAGTACAGCAAACAACACATACCATGCTATGCAGGCGCATTACGTTTGCAGTTTGGCTCGACTTATAAGTGAGTATATACGGTACATATATCACTATCAATATAATCGTACGAGTCTCAGAAGGACCCATCACATAGGACTCTAAGGAGATGGGAGCAATTAATTGAACTTTGAGTCAGAATTAATCAAAGAGTTTATGTTTCCTACAGCGTTATGTATTGAAACACCACACGAAAAACCATAGTCAAAACTTTTGAGACACTGCATGTATATCTGGGAACGATATGTGATCCATTATAGTTGCTATCATCATGTATATAACGACCAATAATACCATCATTTGCTTTATTGCAGACAGACAACAAACTCGAAACGCGTTTCCTATTAAACTAACATATGTCTAAAACAATCGGTTATAAAGGGGTCGAAATAATAAACAAACGTAATTCTTACTCGTTTGAATATCATCGGAAAATAATAAAATGAGAGCATCCCACAAGCATAGCTTCATAAAATATCAGCGATCAATTTTGCTTGAATATCGACAAGAATTTTCGGAATATGTTGTAATCACAGACTATATTCCAAAATATGCAATAGTATTAGAACATATGCTTTCATCAGGCCTTGAAAAGTTAATATATTTTGCCTCCTCATAAAAATGTTTTTTTTCGGGTTTCTTTTAAAGAATTTTTCAAAACATTTTATTTTTGTCTCAGCCAATTATTAACCAACCAGTTCTGCACGTGATATATTGAGTTGACAATTTCGTTGTCAACTTAGCTTGGCTGCCAGCTCATTATAAATGATTTGAAAGATCTTTAAAACTTATGATTTGCGTGTTTTTTTTTATCTGACCTATACTTTTCATTTTGCACGCACTTTGAACTAATATATTACAAACTGTATTGTTAGCATGCCAATATTTCCATATTACCAAGTACACTTGGGTGACACGTAAGTAGTTAATGGGGGCTGTTTACGGAGAATGGAAATTCCAGTCAAAAAGGTCGTAGGGCTGTTTAAGGACAAGGGGTATTGAACATGGGAATATTGTGTCTGTATACGAACAAGAGAAACTGGGATTGTTGTTTAAGGACAATAGGAATGGAACAGATGAGGTGACGTCACAGTACTGAAGACTGGTAACAATGTGGCAAAGGGCTGACCTCAACTGGACCAAAGAGTGGAAAAACAACTTAAAACGCTTTGTCGAGAATGAGACATAGATAACAAATACAATATTTAACATACAAACACAAACAACTATACAACCGACTGAAAAAGAATTTAGGCAAGAAAGCAAATCTTTTCGAGGCATATAAGTGTCCTTGAAAAGGGCCTTTGGTTTTCTGTTAACATCATTCTGTTAACATAGAGGGCAACGCATAGGTTTTCTTCTCTTCCTCAAACTTCTTCTGACTTCTGGACCGTAGATGAGAACTCTCTTCAAAAAGCCTTGTCTCTCCGCATACATTTTTCTTTTCCAAACGCTCGTATCGGTGATCCTGATAATTGTCCATGATGATCTGGCATGCGATACGAGGGTAAATGATTCTACGTTAGTCCACATTTTGTGACGGGAACAATTGAAGGGAATGTAGTGAACTGCGGTTATTTATAGTGAACGAGCGGATAGAAACGGATTGAGGTTATTCACCAATCCTAACAAGCGTTACAAAAATCATTCACAGGACCAAGTCTGTCTTCCAATCCTAAGAGAGCTACCTGTGACGTCACATTCCCTGCATAGGTGTGCTAGCGTCTGTGCGCAGTGAATCTATGCGACAGAGTTTTCAAACATGACTGAATCTAAGAAGACTATGAATTGGGGTGCACCGGCCGTGGAGACGAGAAGCGATGGTATATCAGCGGGTACCAAAGTCAACACAAACCTGCTTCCAGAAGAGGTCGATTTTAATTGGGATTTAGTCGATTTTCTTTCTTCTTCTCAAGAAGAATTTGTTCCGGTACCAATACCTTTAGCGACCTTCTTCTTTACCATACGTCGAGGAATTTAGACAGAGACAGAAAGAATTGGAGATATTGTTACAGCAGCAGAAAGAAGCAGAACAAGTTTTTTCTCCTTCAATAGCAGCAACGAGAAGACGAAGAAGCAAGAAGAAAACGACTGGAAGAGGCAGCAGAGAAGAAACAAGACATTAGAGAGAAGGAGGACAGTAAACGTCAAACGGTAAAGGTACTCTCAGACATTTCAGCAGAGTCAAGGAGTCTGTTACAAACAAATCAGACTTCCTTAATACGACCCAAGAGAAAAAGACTTTTTCGAACCAAACAACCAATCCCTGTTGCTACGTCTGCGATACCACTCCTAGTGATTTCTACCAAATCATCATTGAATGAAGCAAGTCCAGAAGTAGGCCTTGGGCGTGGCAAAGACGTAAAGCAGTTAAAGATGATTACGTCCCGTTCCTGAGGTTTTTTTTTTAAAACAAATACCCAACAGGTCATTTTCAGGACCACCCACTTCTCTCCAAAGGATATAATATTTCAATTGTCAAAATCAATTAAAACTCAAAATCCCCTTTTAACCCATGATGTATGTGTGTGAGTGAGTGAGTGCGTGAGTGTAGGACCATATTCTAAAAATTCAAAACCAAGAGACACTTACGTTTTCTGCCTGGTTTATTCTGGCACAAATTTTACATTCCAATTCAAAATCACAATACAACACTTTAAACAGTTCATAGAATTCTTCTGTGTCTTTGTTCACTCTCTCTGTTTTTTTTTTAAATTTCATCACTTTCACAGGTTTTTCATCCTCTACTACCTCACATTATCCTCTTCTTCTTTTCTTCTTTCTTCTCTTTCTGTACGTATCTGTGATCTTTCTTTGGGGAGGGTACCTCTTCTTCTTGTTCAAAACTCCTCTCTTCCTCTTGATCCTGATGTTTCTTAGTGCATTCTGAAGATCACTGTCCTTTCTCTTGACAATGATAAGAGGTATCTTGACTTTTGTATCTTCTGACATCTGTCTTGCTTTTTTGATGGTTTGGACACTCTGTAGCCCAGTGACATTTCTTCTTACATATATAGCAAGTATCTTGACTTTCACTTCGTATTTCGGCACTGTCAACACTAGTATAAAGAAGTCGCTCGACAGCGAGGACACGGTTTAGGAGATATGTTGAAATCGGGATTTCGTTAAGTGGCCCGTTGTTAAAACGGACGGTGACACGAGGACTGCACGACTTAAAAGATGCCGCATTGACGCACGGTAGAGAATTTCTCCAAAATGTCATCATTAATAATCAAAACCTTAACGAACCATTATTGAGATCAGGTAAAAATGTCATGCTTCAAACGGGCAAAGACACTGTGCCCGACAAGAAACTCCTATAAATTCCCTGTACGCTTCCGAGTCATTCCAGCTTCCCTGACGTCACAGCGAGGTCAAGGCAGAAAGAGACGAAGAAAACACCCATTCAGAAGACTTCACGCTCAAAAAGCTAAAAAGACTAAGAAAAGAAGAACTGCTCGAGACTTGGACATTTTTGATTCTTAAATCGTAAAGACAAAAAATGACGTACCTAGGGTCTTGCACCTGTTAGAAGTCGGAACTGGATCTGATTGCCATGCGGTCTACTATGTTGACGATGCAAGAATCCCATTGGGTCGAATTTCATCCCATCTCCTCTGTCAAGGACTCAGGGTCAGTTCCAATCGACTTTGAAATCAAAGGACAGCCCGAAGATCAGTATGATCTGAATAGCAGTTACTTGTATTTGAAAGTGAAAGTGATCGGCACATTGATGGACGGTCCCGATATAAATAACGAAGATAAAGTAGCATGCATTCCTTGTTCAGTGGAGTGGATTTGTATTTGAATAACAAACTGCCTTAAGTTATCGTATGTCTCTTTCATGTGGACGTCCGGGAAAGAAGCCAAGAACACCAATCTGGATGCTTGCGTGGTATGGAAACCTGACACAGCGGACAAGTTTGACAATTCAAAATAAAAGGACCCAACACAAATTTATAACTGCATTGAGACATGTGGTTCACGAGAAATATTTGCTGAACGCAGAGGATGTCCGCCTGAGACTGAATTGTAGCAGTGCAGCTTTCGATTTAATAAGTGATGCTGTCTATTACAAAACCATCATCCAAGAAACAAGACTCTACGTGCAACGTGTGGAAGTGTTACCAAAAGTGGGTAACGACATCAGTTACATTGTGAGTAGAACGACCGCCAAGTATCCAATACGACGCGGGGAAGAGAAAACTTTCACCATTCCCGCTTGACATTAACCCATGATCAAAAATCATCTGTTCCAAGTGAAGTTTCCCAAACGTTTGGTATCGTCAAAAATACAGCCTCAATCCTTTTGAGTTTCAGCACTACAATGCGTCCAAGATCGAAGTCAGTCGAAATGGCCAAACCTTGTGTACCAGGCATTTCAAACCTGACTTTAGTGACAAGAAGAAGAATTACTTGAGATCGTACTTGTCCCTGTACGAAGCCACGGGATGGTTAGGGACCAACACCAGTCTCGGCATTACATACGAGGATTATGCAGAAGGTTACACTTTGTGGGCCTTTGATTTCACCCGTGACCAAGGCAGCGAGGAGGGTCATTTCCACTCTATAAATTCTGGTCAGATTCGTGTGGAACATCAGTTTGCAAAGCCAATACCCATAAACAAATGGTTACGTCATTATGTACGCCGAATTCGATAATGCTATCTCAACAATTTGAGATAAGTCATTCTTAACTATTGGAAACTATGAAAGACTGTACTTCCTCTTTGAATAGTGGAGAATCTATGGAAATAAAATGGGAGGATAACGTGGAAGTAGAACCCCGATACAAAGACAAAGACGACATAGTGATGACGTCCAGATGGCCAGAACAAGAACAACATTTAGTCTCCTGTTTTGCCGAATACCTGGCAGAAACAATATACGGAATTAATCAAAAAACAATTGTTATGGATGTCAAAACGATCATACCAGTCAGATTCAACACGATAAATGTCTGATGATGAGTCCAGAAGAAAAATTGGACGATAATCTGGACGAAGCTTGGAGTCTCATCTCGGAAGAAGCCGTGTTGCATATGTAGTATAAAGACTTGCGTGATCATTCCTATCCTTCATTGATGACTCTAGAGATCCATCACATCGAAACTCTCTTGGCTCAGAGTGCAGAGACGAAGCGAAGAAACGATTACTTGTCAGAGATTTTCAAACAAAAATTTCGGATTGAATTGATAACTTATCATTACCTGTGAAGAAATATAACTAGAAAGAAAGAAAAAAAAATACAAAAATGGATACCTGGGAACTTTATTACCTTTTGAACCACAGTTTGTACACTGCTTCATGGAATCCTGTCGTGAGTGCTAAAGATGAACTGCCTCATCGCAAACCTCAAGATCATCAAGCTTATGCCATCAACACGGACGACAGTCATCTCCCAGGAACCCACTGCACTGGATAGCCGTCTACATTCCTAAAGAAGGTTCTGTGGAGTATTTTGATTCGTATGGATTGCCACCTTTGGAAGACGACATCGTCGATTTTATGAGAAGAAATGCCCAGACAACACGATTCAATAATGTGAAATTACAAAGCACATATTATATGGTGTGTGGACAATATTGTGTGTATTTTCTTCATCAACGCAATCTTGGATATTCATTAAAACACTTAGTGAGGTATTCTGATCGTAACTTATCTAGTAACGATGACAAAGCAGATCGATGGTTTTTAGCTAGGAAACGTAGTTAACATCAATGGCCCCAAGACTGTCAGCAGTGGAAGTATAGCTTCACTTCACAACGATGTCAACATTGTCAAAAATAGAGTGTTATTTGAAGATGTTTGTTAGTTTATTTGATTGTTTGAAAAAATGTTTTATGGTTGATTGGTAATTGTTGGTTGTTAGTTAACGTTGTGTTTAGAAGAAAAATGCGTCTGTCGTTTGTTTGCCATTTTTAAGATGATACATGCTCTTTAACTTCTCTCTATCCCTCACCCTCAAATCAAACTATCCTAGCGTTCCGACTCTAAACAGTGTAGGTATGTTTTCTATCGCGTCCCCGCTAAAACTATATATAAGTAGGGTTGTCTCCAGTCTGACCATACATTGCTGACTCATCCTCCTTTGAAGATGTACTCAAGACAAACCATGCTGAATGAAGCTCACGTGAATTTACATCGTGTTTACATCGTGCCAGGTAAAACATGATACCTAAGCCTGAAGCGATAGAGACTGTTTGAATGTTGAAAGTGACCGAAGACCTGATAGAAGAGCTCTTCAGAGAGGAAATCAATAAGGAGAAAGAAGAACGGACGGAGAAGTACAGACTTCAAAAGCAGAGAGAGCAGGGAGAGAGAGAGAGAGAGAGAGAGAGAGAGAGATGATGATATTCTTTTATTCCTCCATTTTCTGAAGATTTTAAGACAAAAAAGAAATGCATTTAAATACATAGAATCACAAAAATAGTAGATTCGTTACTTATTGAATTATTTCCAATAGCAAACGAATAAATAAATTAAAATCATTACTAATCTAGATAGAGATATATATACGATAAAACATTTGAAAATGTATCCTCACAACAAAAATAGTTTCCTACTCTCTTTGCAATCCAGTACAAGTATTTCTTTCCTTATATTTTGAGTGAGTTCTCTATTGAATCGAATATATAATATCCTTTATCTTAATGAAATACTTGGTAGATAGTCTGATCATATTTAACCATGCCTCAAATTCTAAACGTTCTGATATATCATTTAAACCACCAAGTAGTATAATCAGTATAACATCATCGATCTGATCACAGAAATCACGGTAAATCACTGGAGGCATATACGAAAATAGACTTTCCATCAAGTGGTTTCTGTCGTCTGAGGTTAAGGCACAATTCATCGAAATGTGCAAAATACGGTCATGACTCATTTTGCCACATAGGGGACACAGTCCAGGTCTTGCTTGCATTCCTCCAATACGAATTAATGTCCCATATTCCATTTTTCTGCTTGAGTCAGTGTAAGCTATTTTCCATAGATGATGCATTTTTAATCCTGGATTAATTTTTAAAAATCTACCAAATCCCTCTGATGGATTTCTGATACTCATTTCATGTTTTCTCTCCTCTAATATCTGTATTCTTGTCCCAATTAAGTTTTTCCATGTTATTTTGTCTGGAAATTTTCCAGTGAAAATAAAGTCGTTGAGATAGTCTTCTAAATCATACTTTTTTAGTACAGTATTTACATCATATATAAAAGAGTTGTAGCTATGTTGGGGGTCAAAAATAAAATTTCCAACAGCCCAGAGGAAAACCTTTTTAGCCGTTAAATTTGCTGATGTTCTACACATGCGACCAAGGAATACGAGTTTTTGCTTATCTATGCGAGCTTCCATTGATATCATCCCCAAGCACGATGTCGTAGATCCAGTAGGCGATCTTTGAGGGAAACCTTGTACTCTCCGGGCGAAATATCGTTGTATTTTCTCCATTGATTCAATGCCCTGATATGACATATTAAACCAGAGTTCTGAGCCATACAAAGCAGATGGCAATATAACTCTTTCCCAGACTTTCACAGAGACTATAGGATTCATTCCATTTGCATTTAATCCAGTTGAGTATAGTGAGTTTGTTACACGTTTAGCTTTATCGTAGGAATAGATTATACGATCATTAGTTTTCATTGATTGCGAAAAGGTAACTCCTGCATATTTCACTTTTTTTGCTCTAGGAATATTCTGTGATCCCAGAGTAATTCCATTTGATGAGTACACTTCCTTTCTTTTACTAAATATCATCCAATTACTCTTGTTAGAGTTATATTTCAATTTCCACTTCTGTGCATACTGATAAGCTGTATTCACGAGTATTTGCAATCCATTCAGCGTAGAGCTTAGTAGAGTAGTGTCGTCTGCCAAAAGCATGCCAGGTATGTTCATCTGATTCACTGTTATCCCGCAATTAGTCATTACTAGCTCATTCAATAGGTCATTTATGTACACGAGAAATAAAAAAGCCGACATTACACGCCCTTGACCAACGCCTCTCCGTAATGGAAATGTGTTAGATATACATCCTCTACACGCTACACAGGCACTTGACTGTGTGTAGGAATGGGCGATTATTCTCCATATTTTTGCATTAATTCCTAATATTTTTAGTTTTTTTAATAGTCCACAATGCCACAGTCTATCGAATGCCTTTTCGTTATCCAGAAAAACAGCATATACATTAGAGTTATGATTATTAAAGTACATCAAACATTCTTGAAGAGTAAAAGCAGCGGAGATAGATCCAGCCTCCTTACGAAATCCAAATTGATATGGATGTGGAAAGCTTATTTTGTCTAAATACTTTTGAATTCTAGTCATCAATATTTTTTCAAACAATTTTCCCAGACAAGATGTCAATGTTATACCACGATAATTCACTGGATCCTTTTTATCTTTACCATTTTGTTTGTATATCGGTATAATCATCCCACATCTATATACATTAGGCAAATACTCATACTGGATCATGTAATTAAAAAGGGCAGTTAAATGTCTGATTAAATATTTTCCACCATACTTTAAGTGTTCATTCGATATGCAATCAATGCCTGGTGATTTTTTTGTTTTTAGAGACTTGATATGCTGCAACACTTCTTCCTCTGTAATATTATTACATTTTATGTTATCATTCTCTAGTTTGCTTTCTTCGTACATATTCTTCATTTTGACACAATCATTATGTTCCTCATCTGTTGTACCACTTAATTCAGAAAAATATAGTTTCCATAGATTGACACATTCATCCAAAGTATTAGATTCTACTCCTCGAAATGCAATATTACCAATGTCCGATTTATCTTTTCTATTTTCCCGTATGACTGCATAGAATTCGTCTATTCCCATTTCTGCACTCTTTTCTATCTCTTCAAATATACACTCTTTATATACCTTTTTCTCTTGCCTATGTTTCTTTCTAAACTTTCTTTTCGCGTCCTTGTATCTTCTTTTGATGCTACACTCTGTGCTTCTATTTATTCCTGCTTTGATCCATTCTCCGCGCGCTTTTCTCATATTCTGATGTAAATTTTCAAGCCCACTTTTCTTCCAATATGGTTTCAAGTGCGATTTGAATTCGGACTTTGGAATATATCGGTCTGATGCAGTTATTACACTCTTAGTTATCAATTCATTATACTTCTCTATATCTTCTACCTTTTTACACTCATAGGTGAAATTCAAGAATGCACTAACATCAGATTTATACATGCTCATTTCTAATGGATTTGCCAAGTTCCATTTCATTCTTGGAGATACACATGTCTTTTTATTTTCCTTCAGTATATCTTTTGCAAGTGCCGCTGTAATAGGTAGGTGATCCGATATTGAGAAATCGATTTTGTCATTTACTATGTGTCTTTTTACAGCACCTCTAATTATTTCAGGTATTAATATATAATCAAGTGTGGACGTTCGTGACATGTCTTTTGATCTATACGTGATGTAATGTTCATGTGGTTTTATCACCAGCGTAGCAACTATGTTTCTCTGTTCTATTCTTTTTTTGAGAGCAAGATCTCTTCTTGATGGATTTTTACACACAAGATCTGCATTCATGTCGCCCGTAATTATGCATATATTTTCAGCAGAATACCTATCATACACATCAAAAACATTTTCACAAAATTTGTCATATGCATCATCAGTTCTAGTTGTCGAGGGAAAGTAGGTTGCAATCAAAATTATAGGTTCCAAGTCTCTCACTAAGATTTTCACCGCCATAATATTTGGGAACTCATTTTGTAAGGTGCTTGCTTTGCATAGTGATGATCTATAAAATACGGCAACCCCGCCACTACCTCTATAGCATTGTTGTATCTCTTCAGTAGGTAGCGCAACTACTTTGAAATCATCATGTAATTTATCTAAATACGTTAGATTCTTTGTACAAAGCCAATGTTCAGTGATAACAAATATATCTGTGTCTGGTAACAATTCAATTAATTTCTGCGTGCTAGACATTATACCACGTACATTCCATGTTGAAATAAGGATCATAATTATAATTAAGAAGCAATTACTAGTCATATGGTTATGCTCATTAGGAATATATTTTGTAATTCTCATGCGTTTCATCAAGTAAGTAGCCTTCTCTCCATTTTCTGTTTGTTATCCATTCCCTACATTTTATTCCAGAACTCCAAAATGATTCATTATTCATCATCAGTTCAAAATCTTTATCCAGTACATTTAGTCGAAATGTATATATATTTGATCCATCCCAATGGGGTCGTTCCTTTATGAGGCGGACGAATGTTACTGTCACACCTTCCTCCTTGCACTGAGTTGCAATAGCTGTCCTTACTACATCTATATTTTTTCTCGATTTGACATTTGATAGCAGAATGCGTCTTATTTTGTTTCTTACAACTGGTTCAAACACATCCGGTTCTATATTCCTTTGATTGGGTCTGGTAATAATTGTCTCAATATGTCTATACGATGTATCTTCCTTTTTTTGTCTCTCCTCGTCATTCGGAATCATTCTTTGATCATTTGGTGATTTGTTGTGCCCTATTTGATCTTTATTTATGTTTTCATTTATATTTATGTTAGCTCTATCTTCATATCTTAATTTCTTTTGCTGATTGTAGGTTGATGTACTTGCATTGTGAGATGTTATTTCTGTGCGCTGATTATGATTCACATTTTCCGTTATGTTAGTCCGATCATTCCGTGAAAGTGGCGGGAAATCTTTCAATGTAAACATAGCGGGACCATTGCTAGGCAAATTTACTGGAAGAGCTCTAGCAGGCTCTTTATGTATTTCTTTTTGTCCATGTACTACATTTTCTTGATCAATAGATGGAGAGATAACATGTCTACTCTCCTTGTATGCTGATAGTTCATGATTTCCATGATTTTCTTTCATTTGCAAGTCTACGTTTCTATCACTTCCTTTGTTAGACTGATTGAATAAAAGTTTGTGTCTTGTACAAATTGTGTCTAACTTTCCCTCAATACAGTTAATCTTTTTCATGATCACATCTAGATGTTGATGTACATGAGAAGATAATTCTTTAATCTCATTTTCCCGGGTTGCCATTGATGACATCTGGAAATACATTCCTCTATTATCATTGATTAGTTTTTCTTCCTTTAATTTCAGTTGTTCTATATGAGAGTTCGCCTCTTTGAGTTTCTTCGTAGTTTCCACTAAGTCTGACTTTAAGTTTAGGATCTCATTTTCTGTCCGTGTGATAATATCACCCAACTGGTTTTCCAATCTGGAGAATTTTTCTTCAAACTTATCATTCATTATCGCTATCTGCGCAAATATTGTGCTCATTCTATCAGCATCTTCATCAGTTCTTTGTAAGGCGCTATCATTGACCGGAGCTTTCGGACTTTGTGATATACAATCACTGCGAATTGAGTTTATACGCTGGGATGATCTTGTTTCAGAATTATGTTTCAATGCCCATTTAGATATACATGCTTTCATGTCACTGTAATTATTTTCTCCTTCAATGAAATGGAATATAATATAAATATCTTCCGATAACTTATCCTCCACAGGAGCACTATTTGTTCGAGGTAAACGTTCTACTAATCGACCATCAGGACAATCATATCTCTTCCTTTTTGCTAGATCAAAGAGAGCTTGCCTAGAATCCCTGAGACCTTTGACATCAAGTGTTGATTTCAATCTTTTTTTGAAGGCACTTCTATTAAGAGTTCCAAATTTGGTTTTGATTTGCATGTATATGCCTTCATTAATTTCCTCTACATCTGAATCTTGTTCTGCTTGCGATGTCTGTGAGACAAATAGAGCATCATCATTGGTATCATCTTTGGTATCAGCATCAGTGACATTTTCAATGTTTCTCAGATTTCCCTTCGGTTTCCCCATATCATCCATCTCTGATAAGTTTAAATCCGGCCTTGAATTGGTGTTGTCCTCATTTTCATTATCTAACATGTCTTGAGCAACATCAAAACTATTTTGAGACTTTCTCTCAATGTCCACATCATCTATAATATCCTGCTGAGAGAGCATTTTTGTTCTTTTCTAATGAAAATCTCCCAAAACATTCAAGTATTTATTTATTTATTTATTTTGTTTTTATTTATTGTTGGTAGTATATTTTCATTTCAGCCATATTGTCAACTTTTATCTAACTTTCTCATGCAATATAGATTCTGAAAGAGCTCACACTCTTTAGATGAACATGAGTTAGCAGTTATCAAGAGAGCCTATACCAAGTCATGTGTTTAGCCCAGATTAGCTCTTACTTGCACTCACTAAATCCATTAAGGCTTAAACAAACCAAATATAGAACTGAACTATAAGTGAGCTATAAGTGAGTTATAATTGTCCGTACTCCTGGTACTCCTGGTACAAATGGGTTCAATGAATATATGACTAAGAAATATTAAAAACACAAAATTAATACTTGAAAGAAAACTTCCAAAAATAGTAATTACACCACAATACAACTGATCACTTCAAGAATATATCCACAACATGTATCAATAAATACAATCACATTTTACCATCCAATTTGATGAAAAACTGGGAGCTCCAAAACACATGACTTGAACCCATGACGGTCCGACAACCTTTTCAAATACAATATTTAACATACAAACACAAACAACTATACAACCGACTGAAAAAGAATTTAGGCAAGAAAGCAAATCTTTTCGAGGCATATAAGTGTCCTTGAAAAGGGCCTTTGGTTTTCTGTTAACATCATTCTGTTAACATAGAGGGCAACGCATAGGTTTTCTTCTCTTCCTCAAACTTCTTCTGACTTCTGGACCGTAGATGAGAACTCTCTTCAAAAAGCCTTGTCTCTCCGCATACATTTTTCTTTTCCAAACGCTCGTATCGGTGATCCTGATAATTGTCCATGATGATCTGGCATGCGATACGAGGGTAAATGATTCTACGTTAGTCCACATTTTGTGACGGGAACAATTGAAGGGAATGTAGTGAACTGCGGTTATTTATAGTGAACGAGCGGATAGAAACGGATTGAGGTTATTCACCAATCCTAACAAGCGTTACAAAAATCATTCACAGGACCAAGTCTGTCTTCCAATCCTAAGAGAGCTACCTGTGACGTCACATTCCCTGCATAGGTGTGCTAGCGTCTGTGCGCAGTGAATCTATGCGACAGAGTTTTCAAACATGACTGAATCTAAGAAGACTATGAATTGGGGTGCACCGGCCGTGGAGACGAGAAGCGATGGTATATCAGCGGGTACCAAAGTCAACACAAACCTGCTTCCAGAAGAGGTCGATTTTAATTGGGATTTAGTCGATTTTCTTTCTTCTTCTCAAGAAGAATTTGTTCCGGTACCAATACCTTTAGCGACCTTCTTCTTTACCATACGTCGAGGAATTTAGACAGAGACAGAAAGAATTGGAGATATTGTTACAGCAGCAGAAAGAAGCAGAACAAGTTTTTTTCTCCTTCAATAGCAGCAACGAGAAGACGAAGAAGCAAGAAGAAAACGACTGGAAGAGGCAGCAGAGAAGAAACAAGACATTAGAGAGAAGGAGGACAGTAAACGTCAAACGGTAAAGGTACTCTCAGACATTTCAGCAGAGTCAAGGAGTCTGTTACAAACAAATCAGACTTCCTTAATACGACCCAAGAGAAAAAGACTTTTTCGAACCAAACAACCAATCCCTGTTGCTACGTCTGCGATACCACTCCTAGTGATTTCTACCAAATCATCATTGAATGAAGCAAGTCCAGAAGTAGGCCTTGGGCGTGGCAAAGACGTAAAGCAGTTAAAGATGATTACGTCCCGTTCCTGAGGTTTTTTTTTTAAAACAAATACCCAACAGGTCATTTTCAGGACCACCCACTTCTCTCCAAAGGATATAATATTTCAATTGTCAAAATCAATTAAAACTCAAAATCCCCTTTTAACCCATGATGTATGTGTGTGAGTGAGTGAGTGCGTGAGTGTAGGACCATATTCTAAAAATTCAAAACCAAGAGACACTTACGTTTTCTGCCTGGTTTATTCTGGCACAAATTTTACATTCCAATTCAAAATCACAATACAACACTTTAAACAGTTCATAGAATTCTTCTGTGTCTTTGTTCACTCTCTCTGTTTTTTTTTTAAATTTCATCACTTTCACAGGTTTTTCATCCTCTACTACCTCACATTATCCTCTTCTTCTTTTCTTCTTTCTTCTCTTTCTGTACGTATCTGTGATCTTTCTTTGGGGAGGGTACCTCTTCTTCTTGTTCAAAACTCCTCTCTTCCTCTTGATCCTGATGTTTCTTAGTGCATTCTGAAGATCACTGTCCTTTCTCTTGACAATGATAAGAGGTATCTTGACTTTTGTATCTTCTGACATCTGTCTTGCTTTTTTGATGGTTTGGACACTCTGTAGCCCAGTGACATTTCTTCTTACATATATAGCAAGTATCTTGACTTTCACTTCGTATTTCGGCACTGTCAACACTAGTATAAAGAAGTCGCTCGACAGCGAGGACACGGTTTAGGAGATATGTTGAAATCGGGATTTCGTTAAGTGGCCCGTTGTTAAAACGGACGGTGACACGAGGACTGCACGACTTAAAAGATGCCGCATTGACGCACGGTAGAGAATTTCTCCAAAATGTCATCATTAATAATCAAAACCTTAACGAACCATTATTGAGATCAGGTAAAAATGTCATGCTTCAAACGGGCAAAGACACTGTGCCCGACAAGAAACTCCTATAAATTCCCTGTACGCTTCCGAGTCATTCCAGCTTCCCTGACGTCACAGCGAGGTCAAGGCAGAAAGAGACGAAGAAAACACCCATTCAGAAGACTTCACGCTCAAAAAGCTAAAAAGACTAAGAAAAGAAGAACTGCTCGAGACTTGGACATTTTTGATTCTTAAATCGTAAAGACAAAAAATGACGTACCTAGGGTCTTGCACCTGTTAGAAGTCGGAACTGGATCTGATTGCCATGCGGTCTACTATGTTGACGATGCAAGAATCCCATTGGGTCGAATTTCATCCCATCTCCTCTGTCAAGGACTCAGGGTCAGTTCCAATCGACTTTGAAATCAAAGGACAGCCCGAAGATCAGTATGATCTGAATAGCAGTTACTTGTATTTGAAAGTGAAAGTGATCGGCACATTGATGGACGGTCCCGATATAAATAACGAAGATAAAGTAGCATGCATTCCTTGTTCAGTGGAGTGGATTTGTATTTGAATAACAAACTGCCTTAAGTTATCGTATGTCTCTTTCATGTGGACGTCCGGGAAAGAAGCCAAGAACACCAATCTGGATGCTTGCGTGGTATGGAAACCTGACACAGCGGACAAGTTTGACAATTCAAAATAAAAGGACCCAACACAAATTTATAACTGCATTGAGACATGTGGTTCACGAGAAATATTTGCTGAACGCAGAGGATGTCCGCCTGAGACTGAATTGTAGCAGTGCAGCTTTCGATTTAATAAGTGATGCTGTCTATTACAAAACCATCATCCAAGAAACAAGACTCTACGTGCAACGTGTGGAAGTGTTACCAAAAGTGGGTAACGACATCAGTTACATTGTGAGTAGAACGACCGCCAAGTATCCAATACGACGCGGGGAAGAGAAAACTTTCACCATTCCCGCTTGACATTAACCCATGATCAAAAATCATCTGTTCCAAGTGAAGTTTCCCAAACGTTTGGTATCGTCAAAAATACAGCCTCAATCCTTTTGAGTTTCAGCACTACAATGCGTCCAAGATCGAAGTCAGTCGAAATGGCCAAACCTTGTGTACCAGGCATTTCAAACCTGACTTTAGTGACAAGAAGAAGAATTACTTGAGATCGTACTTGTCCCTGTACGAAGCCACGGGATGGTTAGGGACCAACACCAGTCTCGGCATTACATACGAGGATTATGCAGAAGGTTACACTTTGTGGGCCTTTGATTTCACCCGTGACCAAGGCAGCGAGGAGGGTCATTTCCACTCTATAAATTCTGGTCAGATTCGTGTGGAACATCAGTTTGCAAAGCCAATACCCATAAACAAATGGTTACGTCATTATGTACGCCGAATTCGATAATGCTATCTCAACAATTTGAGATAAGTCATTCTTAACTATTGGAAACTATGAAAGACTGTACTTCCTCTTTGAATAGTGGAGAATCTATGGAAATAAAATGGGAGGATAACGTGGAAGTAGAACCCCGATACAAAGACAAAGACGACATAGTGATGACGTCCAGATGGCCAGAACAAGAACAACATTTAGTCTCCTGTTTTGCCGAATACCTGGCAGAAACAATATACGGAATTAATCAAAAAACAATTGTTATGGATGTCAAAACGATCATACCAGTCAGATTCAACACGATAAATGTCTGATGATGAGTCCAGAAGAAAAATTGGACGATAATCTGGACGAAGCTTGGAGTCTCATCTCGGAAGAAGCCGTGTTGCATATGTAGTATAAAGACTTGCGTGATCATTCCTATCCTTCATTGATGACTCTAGAGATCCATCACATCGAAACTCTCTTGGCTCAGAGTGCAGAGACGAAGCGAAGAAACGATTACTTGTCAGAGATTTTCAAACAAAAATTTCGGATTGAATTGATAACTTATCATTACCTGTGAAGAAATATAACTAGAAAGAAAGAAAAAAAAATACAAAAATGGATACCTGGGAACTTTATTACCTTTTGAACCACAGTTTGTACACTGCTTCATGGAATCCTGTCGTGAGTGCTAAAGATGAACTGCCTCATCGCAAACCTCAAGATCATCAAGCTTATGCCATCAACACGGACGACAGTCATCTCCCAGGAACCCACTGCACTGGATAGCCGTCTACATTCCTAAAGAAGGTTCTGTGGAGTATTTTGATTCGTATGGATTGCCACCTTTGGAAGACGACATCGTCGATTTTATGAGAAGAAATGCCCAGACAACACGATTCAATAATGTGAAATTACAAAGCACATATTATATGGTGTGTGGACAATATTGTGTGTATTTTCTTCATCAACGCAATCTTGGATATTCATTAAAACACTTAGTGAGGTATTCTGATCGTAACTTATCTAGTAACGATGACAAAGCAGATCGATGGTTTTTAGCTAGGAAACGTAGTTAACATCAATGGCCCCAAGACTGTCAGCAGTGGAAGTATAGCTTCACTTCACAACGATGTCAACATTGTCAAAAATAGAGTGTTATTTGAAGATGTTTGTTAGTTTATTTGATTGTTTGAAAAAATGTTTTATGGTTGATTGGTAATTGTTGGTTGTTAGTTAACGTTGTGTTTAGAAGAAAAATGCGTCTGTCGTTTGTTTGCCATTTTTAAGATGATACATGCTCTTTAACTTCTCTCTATCCCTCACCCTCAAATCAAACTATCCTAGCGTTCCGACTCTAAACAGTGTAGGTATGTTTTCTATCGCGTCCCCGCTAAAACTATATATAAGTAGGGTTGTCTCCAGTCTGACCATACATTGCTGACTCATCCTCCTTTGAAGATGTACTCAAGACAAACCATGCTGAATGAAGCTCACGTGAATTTACATCGTGTTTACATCGTGCCAGGTAAAACATGATACCTAAGCCTGAAGCGATAGAGACTGTTTGAATGTTGAAAGTGACCGAAGACCTGATAGAAGAGCTCTTCAGAGAGGAAATCAATAAGGAGAAAGAAGAACGGACGGAGAAGTACAGACTTCAAAAGCAGAGAGAGCAGGGAGAGAGAGAGAGAGAGAGAGAGAGAGAGAGAGAGAGAGAGAGAGAGAGAGAGAGAGAGAGAGAGAGAGAGAGAGAGAGAGAGAGAGAAAGAGAGAGAGAGCAGCTACAAAAGGAACCAGATAGAGGTTTTGTCGACTGCCGCGAAGACACAAAATAGTTCTCCTTCTCTTTCGAAAGAAGCAGACCCTATCCTGTTGGAAAGCCTGCCGCCAGACGGGAACGCAATCTTGGACAATAAAAGATTGCCATAAATCCCTGTCTACAATATATCAGCCCTTTCCAGGGCTACCCCAATACTCTATAAAAGATATACTAATTAAATTACCAATGGTATGTTGGTAAGTTAACAAATTGAAGTGTATATATAAGCACTTCGTTTGCTTGACTTTGTTAAAAGTGTGTACAAGCACTTCGTTTCCGTAGCTTGTCAAATAGTCAGTGAGTTTGTGAATGTAATTAGTGTTTGAAAGTGAGTGAGTGTTTCTTTTAAGTCGGCGCGATCCATGTTTCTTGGGGTAATGATATGGGCTTACTTACTTACTTAGTTGGATTAAAGTGATTTTCGCTCCAATAGAGCATGTATCACTGTTTAATGCACGCACAGCGTGCTATTTAATTACTCCTGGGGGCAGGAAGGAGAGCCACATCCCCCAGGCTTTTATGTGTTCATGGAACACTTATTAATTAGGCCGTCAGATCGAGATGTATGGCCGAGGTGAGTGGCATTGGACCCAACACGCACTCATTGCTAAGGTTGCATTGCTTTTCTGATTGCGACGAGTGGGATTGGACCCAACGCGCACTCGTGTATCTGGCTATTGGGGCAGTGCACTGCACGCGTGATGTTTGATGTCCGGTCGTGGTAGAGGAGGAAGAGGCTTATGGATCGGGAGGCGGTTCGTGGCACAGTTTTGGCGTTTCTAAGCTCCAGGGTATAGTTCTAAAAGTGTCGTTCTGCATAGTTTGGAGGATAACTCTGTGTTGTTTTAGAGTAGGTTAAGGATAGATAGCCATGTTGACAGCCATGGGTTTTGATGTTGCCACCTTGTGTAGCGGGCCCTGATGGTCTTGGGTGTTTGGGACCACCTTGATTGGCTTTGTGGTTTAGGGTCTTAGTATTCTAATTAGTGTTGTTTTCGTTGCAGCTTTGTGCTGCTGGATCTGATGGTCGTTGGGTTTTAGACCACCTTATACGTGCTAATCTGGGGTTATACTTCCTTATGCAGAGAGCTTTTTTATTTTGCAGCCTTGTGCTGCGGGATCTGACAGGCTTTGAAGTTTAGACCACCTTATATATTGATAATTTGGGGTCGTTTTGTTCCTAATCTGTTTTAGTGTTGACGATCCTGATGGTCTGGATTCAAGACCACCTTATACAATCTGGTTTCGGGTCATGCCGGTGACTGTAGGTATTTGTTGATGGCTGTCACCATGGGTTTGTGTGAGTGAGTTCGTAGAGATGTTAATTTTCATTCCAGATGTTGTTTAAGAGACAAGCAGACGGTTAAAAGTAGAACAGGAAGGCAGTATAGATAATAATTTTTTATTTATTTATTTTTTTTATAAATTGTTTAAATATTTTGTTTTGTAAATAGTTTTAAAAAAAAAAATTTTGTCTTGAATTCCTTATTTATTTTGATTCCTTATCTTATTGTTTTGGAGTGAAAACTTGTTTTATGGTTGTTTGTGTGTTATTGTGTAGTCCTGTTTTAATTAATTCCTATTTTCCTATTTAATTTTTTGTGTGGCCTTAATTGGTTTTTATTATTCGGGCCATGAACGTCTGTGTCCGTCTGTGAACCCACGAGACTTAGCAGGCCGTCATAATTCCCAAACAGTAATTTTGTAACATTCGTCCTTAATTGGTTTCACTGGACAACAAATTTTTACAAAAGTCATGTTACTGAAATAAAATTAGTCAATTCTTATCAATTTTTATGTGCTGAACACGAATATGACAGTCAAATTGCAAAATTGGCTCTAGTTTTTTTGTAATCTGCAAGAAATTAATGTTTACATAACGAAATGCATTCCAATAGTAAAAGGTCAACTGTAATAGCCTACCTATAAAAAATCAAGTCATTGACTACATCTTAGATTTCTTCGCCTGTCTCTTGTATAGCTGTTCGGGAGCATCTCTGAGGAGTGTCCAGCAGTAGTCAGCCAGCATTGTAGTGGACCATTTTCCCTGGTATCTTTGTTCCATTGTTGCGATATCTTGATGAAAACGTTCGCCGTGTTCATCACTAACAATACCACAGTTGCTAGGAAAGAAATCCAAATGGGAATGAAGGAAGTGAATCTTTAGAGACATATTGCAGCCAAGTTTCTTATACTTCATCAACATGTCTTCTACTAGTTCCTTATAGTTTTCTGCCCTAACATTTCCGAGGAAGTTTGTAGAAACTAGGCGAAAAGCATTCCATGCTTGTTTCGCGTCACCTTCCAGCAAGTTGTTGAACCGGTCATCTTTGAAAAGCTCTCGAATCTGAGGACCCACAAAAACTCCCTCTTTAATCTTTGCTTCGCTGAGTCGAGGGAATTTTTCATGCAGGTATCGGAATGCTGGCAAAGTCCGGTCAATGGCTTTCACGAAGTTCTTCATCAAACCTAGTTTGATGTGAAGGGGTGGTAGCAAGATTTTCTGAGCCTCAACCAGAGCTGGGTGTTGGATATTCTTCTCTCCAATGGCTACATTCTGCCTGTGAGTCCATTCCTTCCTCATGTAGTGCATTTCCCTTGCTCGGCTATCCCACTCGCATAAGAAACACATGTATTTTGTATATCCTTGCTGCAGTCCCATTAAAAGGGCAACTACCTTCAAATCACCACAGAGGTGCCAGCTGTACTTGTTATACTCAATGGAATTCAGTAGCTGCCTTAAGTTATCGTATGTCTCTTTCATGTGGACAGCATACGCTACTGGAATAGATGGAAGAATGTTTCCATTGTGCAAAAGCACAGCCTTGAGACTCAGTTTCGAAGAGTCCACAAATAGTCTCCATTCTTGTGGGTCATGAGTGATTTTTAAAGCATTCATGAGGCCCTCAATATCGGAACAGAATATCAGATTACTTTCCTTTCTGAAGAAAGGCTCCAATTGCTGGTGGCGCTTTCGATATGCCGTAATTGTGACATCTTCTTCTAGAAGATTCCATTGTTGGAGTCTTGATCCTAGCAATTCTGCCTTGTTCTTTGATAAGTCCAAATCACGAATCAGGTCATTTAGTTCTTCCTGTGTTATTCTGTGTGGGGTTGATGATGCACCACAGTGAAAATCTGGATCACTGCATGCTGATGGACCAGGAGAAGAACAGGTCGACTCACCTTTGTCTTCGTCAGATGAATCAAGAGAATATTCTGCTGGAGGTTCTGGAATAGGAAGTCCCTCACCATGTGGAACTGGTCTCAATGCAGACGGAATGTTTGGGTAGACTATTCTCGACTTCTTTCGCTTCGTTATTCCGCCGGAAAGAGGAGGAACCAAGCAGAAGTAACAGTCATTTAGGTGGTTGCTTGGCTCTCTCCACACCATTGGGACTGCAAACGGCATTGATGACCTTTTGCAATTCAACCACTGTGAAAGCTGTGTTGTACATGTAGCACAGCATATATGCGGAGCCCAAGGCTTGTCTTGGTCACCAACCTTGCATCCGAAGTAAAGATGATATGCCTTCTTCACTTGAGAATTGATACTTTTCTTCTGGTTGGCAAATGTCACTTCCCCACAAATATAGCAAAAATTGTCCGCGGTATTAACACACTTTCGAGGCATTACTGTTCTTTATTGTACGTAAATGGATAAAATAATAAGTTTTATGTAACAGTAGCTTGAACTGTCTCGCACAACGTCTAAAATATTTTAAATGCTGAACCTATCTGATTGGGCTTTATATAGTACACTGCTTACGTCAGCTTCAGCAGCCGCCTGGCATTAGTATAATAGGCCTACACATGTATAGTACACTGCTGACGTCAACTTACTTCAGCAGCCGCATGGCATTAGTATTGCATTGCATCAGAAAATGATGCAATCAACTGTGGATGATGTGAGCATGATGGTATTATGCAATGTTACATCATTATTCCGGATGTTGCTGCAGTCCTACTGGAGAAATTTACACAGTGAAACATAGAAAATGAGGTATATGAATATCTTCAAAACGAGAGCCAATACAAATTTTTCACGGTTATATTCGTGTTCGGGACACCAAAATACTACAGATTAGGGCCTTTTCAAGTCAGTAATGATTTCACTGTTGACCAGTGTTTTTATTATTCGGGCTATTGACGTCTGTGTCAGTCTGTGAACCCACGAGATCTAGCAGGCCGTCATAATTCCTAAACAGTGATTTTGTATAAAATAAAAAAAAAATTGTGATTAGATTCGTCCTTAACTGGTTTTTATTATTCGGGCTATGAACGGCTGTGTCAGTCTGTGAACCCACGAGACCGAGCCGGCCGACATAATATGAAATGGGCAATGTATGTTTTGGTGACAATGATGTTTTCCTTCACGTCCACACTTTGACTAATATAAAGAGAAAAGGTCGTCAGTCTGGTTACCCATCGTTCACGTATCACCTAAAGAAGATAAGCAATAGAATTATTAAATTACTTGAACTCCACATGCACCTGTAGTATGCCTGGCGCATCCTGGATGAACTGGCTATGGAGGCCGTAGCTGAAGAGGCCAGGGTAGAGAAGGAGGAGGAGGAGAGTAAAAAGAAAGAAGAGGAGGAAAAGAAAAAACCTATCCTACCTCACGTAACGCTGAGACCTGTGTGTGTGGTGAAGCGCGAAGTAAGGACCCCTCGACAGAAACAAACACCACAACCACTACCATCACCGCAGCCTCTACCAGCACCAGAGCCAGTACCAGTACAGCTGCGTGCGCAGAATATAAGGAGGTCTCAACATCCAAGAGTGTGGAATAGGAGAAGACAGATGGAAGTCTGAACTATCCCTGAAAGTGAAGCTGGGAGAGTGAAGCCAGTCAACCCGCTCTGAGCTCCCAACCACAACGGTGAATTGGGAGAACGATTGGTGTCGTCGTGGTATCTGTGGTGTCAGGCGTGGGAGATGTCACCATTAGCCAGGTGCATTTGGAGATCTAAAAACAGCTCTTTTCAGATCTACTCAAGCTCTACACAAGAGACACTATTCAAGTTGCCAATTTGTGTGAATGTGTAGTCTGATTATAACACTCACTCTTTTACTGATGTGATTGTGTGTGTGTGTTTGTATGAGCTCACGTACGTTTGTGTGAATAGTAGAGTGTGTGTTTGCATGAGAGGTGTTTGACAAGGATCGCCATTGTCTCTTGGTCTCTACTTTCTCTTTGGGAAATACATCGTTTCGTCTTGATTATAAAAATTTACTGGTGTAAGGCTGGTGTAAGGCGTCGTTCTCGATTTTCTGGAAGTTTCTTTTTGCGTTCCCCAAATGAGATAATATTTGTTATGGACGGAAGGAATTTCTTTTAGCGTGAATCAAGTCTCTTGGTTTTGTGGCGTAAGTGGAGAGCGTTGATTCAAGCTCACTTATGACTTCGAGATTGCTTGCATGAATCTGAGCTAACACTTCATCTCGTGTGTGAGGCGACACGGTACGTCGTTGCCTCTTACTTTCTCAATGAAATCGTTTCATCTTATTGCAAAATTTCATTTGACTAGGTTTCATACGCAGCAGGTCCCTGTATATGGCGAGTGTCTTAGAGTCAGAAGAGTATTCATGCAACTCTCAAACAATCAAGAATATGGAAGAGTCTGCACAGATAGACCTGCTGGTCAAAGATTTGCTAAGAGTCCCTTGTGTGGATAGTATATTTAGTTTTTTTTTTAGTCTCCTTCCCGTGTGTAGATAATATATTTTGGGGTTTGTATGAGTGCGTGTACGTTGAGTGGATAGTTGATTCTGGGTTTGTGTTTTCCTCTTTCCGTGTGTGGATAGTATATTTGGTTTGTTTTCCTTCCCATGTGTGGATAGTATATTTTGGGTTGTATTAATGAGCGTACAATGTGTGGATTATAGCTTTGGGGTTTGCTTTTTTCCTCTTCCCGTGTGTTGATCGTAAATATCGTGGTTTTTGAGTTAGCGCTAGACTGTGATGATAGGATATTTGTGTTTTCTTTCTCCTTCACATGTGTGGATATTAGATATTGGGGTTTCTGGACAGTGTAATAATGTTTTCCTCTTCCCGTGTGTAGATAGTATATTTGTGATTGTTTTCTCTTCTTCCCGTGTGTGTCTAGTACATTTTCGGGATCTTTTTTTTTTCTTTCTCCTTCTCGTGTGTGGATAGTAGATATTGTGGTGTTTATTCTTCTTCCCTTGTGTGGATAGTAGATTTTAGGTTTATGAGAGTGAACATAAGCTTGTGTGAATAGTAGATAATATGTGAATTTATTATAAGGGATGTTTTCCTTCACATCCGTGCTTCAAGTTAATAAAGCATAGCTGTCGTCTGTCTGGCTACCTCACCGTTAACATAGGAAGATGAATTTATTCATTGATTTTAAAGACAGTTTGTACTGGATGGTGAATGGAACCTATGTGGTGGAAAGGCTTGCAGATGAATGGAAGTATATAGGTAGCCCATACTTTGTGACCAGTCTGAAAGTAGCGAGAGATCTGGTGAAATGCGTGATAGAGGAGGACGTGGAGAAATTAAGAGGTTTTATTCAACCTAAGTTTGTTAGAGTTGGAACATTGAAGGAGGCACCTAATGGTGTGATCTATGTCAGGCGCTTTTTGAAGCCAATAGAGAGTTTTACAGAGTGGTCTTGTGTGAAATGATGAGAAAGGTACTGAAAGAAGAAGTGAAGAAGATAAAAGATAACTGGGAAAAGGAGAGAAAGGACTAAGAAAACAGAAACGACAAAGAAACAGAAAGAAAAAGAACACTTTGAATGATTTAATCAAAACTGGATGAAGGTGCAGGAACAGTTTAGATCCATGGTACATCCTGACTGGATGTTAACCAATGAAATGAAGAGGAAGAAAGGAATCATTGTGAAGATGAGGAGATAGTTGAAGTGGAGAAAATAGAAGAAGAACTCAAAACCCCTATTCATGGCCACTCATGTGCCTCGAAAAGATTTACTTTCTTCCCTAATTTTTTTAGTCGGCTGTATAGTTATTTCGTGTGATAAATAGATAGTTCATCCATCTATATATGTATGTTGTATGTTGCATCTGTTATATATGTATATGTCCCGCCAGTCCCGTTCCCGCCAAATGTTCTAGGTTTTTTCCCAACTCTTTGGTCCGATTGAGGTCAGCCCCTTGCCACATTATCCCCAATCTTCAGTACTATGACGTCACCTCCTATGCTCCATTTTCTATAGTCCTTATACCACATTAGCACTTTCCCTTGTTCGTATACAGACCCAATATTGCCATGTTCAATACCCTTTGTCCGTAAACAGCCCCACTACCTTTTTGACTGAATTTTCCCTTGGCCATATAAATCGTGTCTGTAATCGTGCCCACGACCTTTTTGTCTGGGATTTCCATTGTCCATAAGCAGTCCCTATTAACAAACCCCAAATCTACTATCCATACAACGTACGCACACTCATACAAGGTCGTGCAGTATTTACATTCGTAAAACTCATTCATATTTTCCCATACAAATGTAGTACCCTATAAGTACATGTTTCGTGAGTAGTTAATAGTAGTTAATTATATTAACAAAATACACTACAAGAAACAAAAGTAACTGAATGTATTCCGTATTCCAAACTACGTACACAAGCGCAGATTCATCATTACACAACAACAACATTTTTACAGATAAATTTGAACTTAGTCGCACGCTCGATGTAACCTTCCAAAGAAAATGGCGTGTCTAGTTAAAATTGAAATTAGAAATTGAATAGATTTTGGTGTTTGTTTTTCGATTCTATGAAATTTATTGATTATGGACTGGATTTATATGTGACAATTCCACATGAAATACATCGGATTGTAGAAGCGAGGGAGAAGTGCGTTGACATCTGCAAATGTGTTTCTGTTTCTGTCATTGAATGTTTTAAATCATAATGTGGTAAAATTGTGAGGTCTTTCAATTGCAATTACCAAAAAGACGCTCTGGAATGTAATGCTTATTATATTTTGAGTGCAGTAAGGAGAATGTAATTGTACTTATATTCGAAATTACAGTACAATTTCGAAATGTGTGATCAAGATTGAGAACCTATGACATTGTTGATGTAATTCGGATTTGCAGAACTAAGAAAGTACATTTTGAGGAAATTCAGGATGTAAAACTGTAAGTATATTTTTTGGAAATTTTTATTACCAGCTAAAGAAGACAGTTTAATCCTTGTCACTTGCATATTATTTGTAAGGACCCTTTCTTGTGTCTACTGCATAGCTAGCTTAGATCCGAAACATTGTATCAAACCAGTTAACGCGGAATGTGCCAAAGCAACTGGTATGTGGCGGTCAACGAAACATCTGCTTTACTTCATTCAGAAACAACTTCAATCAACCAAAACTACACGCGCCTACTACGCGAGTGTACATGATTTGTTTACAAATCAAAAGTGCTGGCGTCTGCGTTAATTTTTTTGTTTACAATAGGAAGTAGTTCTTTTACGTACGTGAATGCAATATGAAGGTGTGCCATATCTAAAATACTGAACGAATCTGACAATGTAAAGTTAACGGAGAAAAAATGAGCATATAATAATGCGGTCTTTCTGAACATACCGCGATACGCATTTCACTACGCCACAGTTTTATAAGAGACGAATAAGGTAATTAATGTTCTGCGATAGAGGCTTGGTATTTGTGTTTAATTTACATATGCCAATGACTGCAAAAGAATATCTTGCTCAGATCTGCATCAAAATAGCTCCATATTATATCAGTTATATTATTCTGAAAAACCACTTATCCCGAGATAAAAATTATACAAATTTCTCAGCTCAAAAAAAAATCGCAGTCCCCACAACTCCAGAAAATTAGATGATCCGTACCTGATAGTAAATGCGTTTGTTGTTGTTGTCAGCACAAGATAGGCTATAGCAGGTGGCCAGTATAGCTAGTGGATGAAAAACCCAGGAAAACTCCTGCAAGAACCACTGATCCATGGAAAGTTACTGGCAAGCTTTCTCACATGCATATAATGACCGAACCCGAGACATGAACTCAAGCTGATAGAGGTGATATGGCAGTTATCCAGTCGGCCATCGGTGGGCCCATTAAATACATTTACAATGTGTATATTAATTACTGTATAAGTTTAATCTAACACAATAGATTCATTTGGGTGAATATGATGTGATCTGAAACAGTAGATTAATTTGGACGTGTAAGCTTACACTATAACTGACACCCAGTGAACGACACTGTGCTAACGTTAAAGAGCATGTTGAACAAAATAGGAAGAGTTTACACTGAACCGTTTAATTTATTAGCCACGCTATTCATATTATGTGCAGCGAATTGTTGAATGAGATGCCAATGCCTGGGCATGATATTGATCAGAGAGGTACAATAAGCATAAAACATATTTACTCAAAAGACTACAAAATATTTAGTGAACTTGAGAAATTACTTAAACTTCAGAAAGAATTAGCTGTTCCACTTAACAACTAAGGATGAGTGATGGTCTTAGAGAAGAATTCATGTTAAAAGACTAAACAAAGACATGATTTTTGCTTTATTCTTTTAATTCAAAAGTTTTCCAAATGTTGAATTTCAACTAAATATATTCCACAACATCACGTTTAACCACAGCGTTAGTATATTTTACATTTGTCAAATATGTGATTGAAGCATCATGAACATACTTATATTTGTACTATTCAAAAATTGTTTTCTGTCAAATTACAATTGTTGTTCAAGATTTAACTTTTGAAATTCTTTTGTCATTAAAAAATTAGAACAAGCTGTTAATGTATTTACATAGATAACATCATTGATTATTCCGGAATATCCGTATTTTCCTCGCTTGCAGCAACTACCGAAGCACTGGTACAGAGAAAATGTATCATGGTACTTACCACTTGTAAGAAATACCAGGATAAACGCTTATACCGTTATTACCAAGAACATGTGCCATTACCCAGCGATTTCACCATTTCTCATCGTAAATCCAATAACTTGTCCTTCATTCTAAGTTGTGGTAAAAAGTTTGTTTGCCTCCTCAAACGACATGATTCACCATTGGAACTATCTACCTGCCGTCTTTTAATTGTATGCAAGCGACTAAACGTTAGTTTACTACCTACATTTAGATACATAAATGTTGATGTATTGTGCACAAAGGTTATACAAAAATGTTCAACGCTTTCAAATAATGTCAGATAAACTACATAAAAATGAATATCAAAATCCCTTTCTCTATCCACCCGTATAAGACAAAACAAAATTCAGCATCCTTGAGGAATTCTAGCATTTAAAAGTTCTTCCCTAGCCCATGTATCGAACTTTCTTGATCACATCCTCGATTTACATCAAAAGTGAGTCTTTAAATCCATTCGTGCCATGTCTTATGTGTGATACAAAATTAAATGGGACCACTTTTCTTGCTGAACTCTCTTGTCCCAAGAACAACTGCAACAAATAATATTTCTCGTATACTTATTTAGTTAGGGGCCCCGAGTGGCCGAGTGGTCTGAAGCGCTCTCCGTTACGGATCACTGCCATCTCACCACTGTCTGCGTGGGTTCGAGTCCAAGGCTCGGCTAGCGTGGGTACGTGGGAAAACCTGCCAGTAGCTTCTCGTGGGTCGGTGGTTCTTCCCTGGGTTTTTCAGGGTTCTTCCTCCACCATTAATACTGGCCGCCATGTATAGCCTATCGTGTGCTGAAAAATGGAGTTAAACACTACAACAACAACTTATTTAGTTTTATCACCATATTTACTACTTGGATCTCTTGTCACTGCATTGTAGACACGAGAGTTGTAGTAGTCGAATGAAGGCGTTTTTGATCGGGCAGTAAATTTGACAAAATGACTCAGAAGAACCGAATAAAATATTTCAAATTATGTTTATTAGTTACGTTGTTGAGCTGCTCAAGTTTATCTAAGTGGGAACTTTATAAACAGACCAATATATATAACTGCATGTTTGCAAAGCAATCAGCTTTAAAGTGTCATCGAGCGTTTAGCGGAAGCTATTACAATGCTGTTTTGGAGACATTGTCAAGTAATGGAAGATGAGTAAATATCTCAATCGCGTTATATATAGGTTCATGTTTTTCTTCTTCTTGTTCTTCTTCTTCTTTATATATATATATATATATATATATATATATATATATATATATATATATATATATATATATATATATATATATATATATATATATATATATATATATAGAGAGAGAGAGAGAGAGAGAGAGAGAGAGAGAGAGAGAGAGAGAGAGAGGGCGATAGATAGATAGTCCTATGCAAAGAAAGATAATAATTTTGTATGATGACTTCATAGATGTTTGTTTTACGTGGTAATGCACATATAATCGATGATATTAGCAAAATTATTAATCATGTCGTCCGTTAAAGATCGCGTGGATATCAGCAAACAATTGGTTATGCGGTGGAGTCCCTTAGAACATGTTTACAAGAAGAGCATTCGAGAGGGAGAGGATATTATCTGAGAACGAGAAGATGTAATTATAAACACAGCATACAAGGAAAGAATGGCATTTTAAAGGAAAGCAGAAAGTGAAATAATAGATTAGTTACGAAATGTTGAAGAACAAATTTAGAAATGGAACAACAAGGAACGTTAGAAGCGATAGATCTAGAAACAGGAATATGGATAGAAGCATGAAAGGAAATTATTCCAAACTAAATGGGGGAGGGGGCGAGACTCTACCTCGATTTGAATTTCCTCACCCTGCACCCATTATAAGACGGAATGATACTTGGATATAACTTTGCATAGATTTAAAGTTATGTCACTTTCTAGAAGTGTATCAGTCTTATTGGTCGCTCCGTCGAGCCACATTGGTAAAAGGTAAAACATGGATGTAAATTAGCATCTTCCGTGATGGACGTGCAAAGAAAGCCATACCTTTCGATAGACGCGTTAATCGAGTGAAGTTTTCGTATAAACCCGTACGTTGACTCGGAGGGACGTGCTTGCTTTCTTGCAGTGAGGAACCAAATTTCCGGAATCATAGGCGCTGCCGCTAATAAGAGAGCTCTTGTGAGAATATTCGGCTGACTGTGATGGGTGGAAGATGCTTGGAGCCTTCTTGACTATTCGACGAGAGCTGTGTAACAGGAAATACTTCGCAATAGTCGATTTGCCTCCACGCGTAACGTGTGCTCTTTTCTTAGATTAATATTCAATACAACTATATTTATCTAATCAATTATTCAGCATCATTAAATGAGTGAAAATCAAATATATATGATAGAATCAATCAAATAGTATAAAATAATTCACGTCAGCAATTTTAGTAAATCATTGCACTCTAAATTCAAAATTATTTGAAAATTTGTAAAAGTTGAGGGTTGAAGTTTTAAAACAAAATGAAAAATAATGATATTCATATTTGTATAGCAAACCTTTAACTATTGTTCAATTCAATTAAAAACCCGTTTAAAGTGGATTTTACTTTGTGTATTGTTTAGGACCATCTGTAATCATATACTCATATTGACAATTTAGAGTTTACATATGACACCTACGAATCGTTATAAAATGTTTGGGGAAAAATATCTTTTCGATAATATTTTAAACGCCTTGAACCATTTGACATTCATGAATTCAATATGTGTTATAAATGTGTCCACAAATTTGGATCATAAAACCGAATAGATAATATATGCATATCAGTCAAGTAAGACATGAATTTCGTACGTAACCGAAATATGACTTAAATATGATAATGTTACAGCCTCTTTATCAGCTATGAACTATGCATGGCTTTTATATAAGCAGTTCTGGGGCTTCGTTGTTCGTATCTGTACACGATTTATGAGAGCATAAGCAGATATCTTGTATATCTACGGAGGATTAATTTAGTATGGATTCCGCATGCAGCTTAATTGATGATCAACTACATGTATGACACATTCACCTACAAAACAACATATAAATTCTGTACAGTATATCAAATCACAAAGATCAAATGATACCGTACTTAAGACATTAAAAATGTCTTGTATGCTTTTAATATGAAAATAAATATAAATGAAGAAATGGATATTGATAATCATATTTATAGCATGCACAAATCAAAGTATTTCAATGCAAACTTAATATGACTGAGTATACAAAAACTATAACATTCAGTATAGGTATGGTTCTGAGAGTTATGTTTCGTCATGTTCTCTAATTTGCAATAATTTATAACGAGATTTCGAAAGTTAAATGTAAGCCACGCGCCATTTATAGGAATACAGGTTTAACGTACTAGGCTGATTCAAAATTTACTTTCAAACACATTATTTTGTAGAAATATCCAAATTGTTTGTTAAACATGGACCAAGAATTTTAAGTACCTCATATATGCACATGTAATAAAATATGAAGAATATCAAGAGATATCTCCCTGGTGTGTATCTTATTAAAATAAACCAGAACTGATCTCTTAGATTTATAAGAAGCTTCTATACCTAGAAACATAAAGTCTCAGTATAATCTAAACTAACAAGAAATAGCAAATTAACTGAGTCATTGCACTTTGGGGAAATCATACTATTCATATTTAATATTTAAAATAAAATATAACAGAACGATCTAGCTTCGATGATATTAAAATTTAATTTGGGAACTTTTTAATTGAGACTGACGGGTATATTCGTTTGCTGAAAATATAGTTTAAAATTGCATGATATTGATTATATAGGCTTTTAGGACACTAATTCTCTAGAAAATATGCATGCATCTTAAAAAAGAGATATTATTTAGCGCTGCAACTAGTCCTGATTTGTACAAATTCCACGCATGTAATGGATAACCAAATAAGAAGCTGGATTTACTGCAATGTGGGTGCAGCACCAGGAGGAACCAAACGTTGTACTTTACTGAAAATTCGTGGAAGTTGATCAAATAACAACTTGTGGAAACAACATTCTGTCTGCAGGATACATCTTGCAAGTTTCAAATTATAAACAACAAAACTGTAAAATAAAGAAAAATATGTGATAGATTTAGTAAATTTCGTGCTATGGAAAATCAAACCCATACTAGAGAAATTAGTATTTATTTTCAAGAATGTTAGGTGTAGCCATATAAATATATGTAACTTTTAACTGATCCCATGAAATGTCCTAATTCCGTAGTAGTAACGTGATGTCACGTTTTCATATATGAAATAATATCTCTCTTTATTTATATCAGATACAACTACTGTGGCAAAGTTGTGCAGCTCACGTGACGCTAAATCCGTATTTATAAAGTGACCTAACTATTGTCACCTCATTAAATGAAAATAAACTAGAGCTTCTTTATGAGTGCTTTGACTGTCAAGTCCTGCTTAATACGAAATCGAAATCTAACATGTTTTTCACAGAAGTTTGTTGCTTCCTCTGTTTAAAGCTCCTTTAAACGCAAATGGACCTGTATATCATTACAGTCATAGAGGTTGACATCGAGTTTTCACTTCCTGCCAATTAAACGTAACATTATGTATGTAAATTATATTATAATGACACGAAATATCAAGCTGAACTTCAAGCTCCGAGGTCTGAGGATTCTTCGGTCAGGTCAGGTAAGGCATTATATGATCATTACGTATTCATATTCCTGAAAACTGACACTGAAATAGAAAATGTTAGAGTATGATAGAAAAGGCATTTAAAAGTAAATATATGTTACTAAACGTAGTGGTTGTTAAATTATAACGTTATACACTTGTTCAGCACTATTTAAGGTGATCAAAAGGAAATGTACAACATCTTAAAAATATAAACGTGAAGCTAAATTTAGATTCGCTATTTGGATGAGATTTTCAATAAATCCAGCTAACGGTTTTGTGCATAATACAGTCATGCTTTCACGAGTACATGTATCCAAGTTTTCACCACAGATCTCATGACGTTGCCAAGAAAATTAAACTTCAAATTTTGGATAAAAAACAAGAGCAACATCGAGAGGAATACATTGATTGATTGCTGCCCTGTTTTCTTTGCCATTCACTGATTTCCATGAACCTTTATCACATTCCAGCGTTCTTGAAGACTCACTACTGTCAATTTAACCTAGTGAGACATATTTTGGTGAATACAAGTATGATTCCGCCTCAATCGTCCAACATCCATAAATTTGGAAGGAAAACCAGCTTGTTGATTAGAAAGAATGACTCACTCAGATTCCAGAATGATGCAGTTATATTGTAGGAGTGGATGAAAACGTTAAAATCACTGAATCTGCGATTGAAAGGGGCTGGTGCGTATTTGACTGAGAAGCAGATAAATATGCGAAGTTAAAGTCGATTGGATTACCGTCTTGGAAAATTTCAAAATTTTCATAAATTCAGGACATCTATGCTTAAAAATTATACCATCTTACATAGTAAGATATTTCACAATATCGGCAGATAAATTGCAAATTACCATAAGCAATTTTCTACTTTGATTTGTTTTAAAACCCACTAAACGATGAGAATGTGAAATCACTCTCGGAAATAAAGAATACTTTCAGATCGACTGCAAATACGGTTGGTGTGAACAGACGCTGGAAATTTTTCATCTGGTGGTTGCTTTGTTTCATTTCTTTATTCTTTGCTGGACTTTTCTGTAAAAAAAAATCCGAGGAAGTGCAACATTTCTCCATATAACTTGTTTCTCTTTCTTTTATTTTCACATATTACTGCAGAGTGAATGATATTTTTATGTACAGGAATACAAATCACCTCAGTTCAAACGTTAGTTAATAATTACTGACCATTTCAACTGAACCCAACATATTATCACCACATAAAATACATCGACACCAGCTCTGCAAGCATTATAAAGTACTGTATAAAGCGTTTGAAAACCGTGATACTCCATTCATCCATACATTATGTCGAGCTTGAGCCGCTGTGAACAGACGGCTGCACCTTGAGATAAACACGGCTGCAAAAACAAAGAGGACGATATTGAACGTTTTGATATTTATGAAAGACTATGGAATGTTGTAAATTATGCCCCCTGATGTTTGATATTTCGTTTTCAAAATAAACTATGCCACATGATAAATATTTAATATTCAGAAACTGGTTTGCTAATCACACTGCGATATAAAGGTCATATACTGACTTCAGCAAGTACCTACTTCTGTATCCAATATGTTGTTCAGTTACCAGTAAGTTAACAATACCAAATATTCATATGACATAACTTCAGAACCTTAAGATGCAGAAAATAGGAAAGCTCTGAGATCAATAAAGACGATGATGAAGTGATGTGGTAAAGGGAGTTCAATTTTGTTCTTAAAATATGTGACATTTTAGATTGTTGTCCTACAAACAAATTTAATTAACAATGTCAAAATCTACTGTATCAACTGTAGAACGAACTATCCAATAAAACAAAATATTGGACAAAATGTGAATGATACGTTTGAAAAATGATTTCGATATAAAGAGTAAAAAAAATCTCCGTCAATGTTCATACAAACATCATATTGTGCACCCGTATTGGCAAAGAAAATTTTACTAGGAAAATAAATGCGAAAGCAGTTTTTCTTTGTACCTATTTCGTACTAACCATCAAGAACGTTTATAAAAATATATGTAAAATGTTAAAGTTTCACTCATATGAATTTTGTATTGAATCTCAAGAATATTTATCAAACGTTATGTAGAAAGTTATATAATGGGAGACACGTTCGTGAAAAGATAGTAATTACTCTGGTATGAATTTTAAGTCGACCCTTTTATAGAGAGTTTTTCAGTTTCATCTCCATGTCGTATTTCTAACAATGGAAGTAATTGATGGCTGTTACAAAATAAAAAATTTTCATTAGTCTTAGTCTGTTAGTATCCTGTATGTAAATGATTCAGAAATGATCATGTGACCAAATAGGTATTCTTATATAAACGGCTGGACAATAATTTATTCAGTGTGCACATTAATGCGATCTCTTTAGTTACACTTAGTAAATCACGATAGTTAAATACTGTGAGGGGGGAAACTTCTGTCGATCTATGAAGAACACATTAGTTGAGACCAGAGAACAATTAATTAGATTTATGGAGACAGGCACTTGTTAAATCGCTATACTGCGAGAATTTCTAAATGTCTGGTCAGGAACGGTAGGAGGCTAATTACACTTTTGTTTATATAGCAGCCAGACTGACTATTAGGGACGTGGTTAAACTTCGATTTCATAGTGGAACTGTCAATATTGAAAATTTCCACAAACCGTTAGAAGGTCAAATTGACCCCAGATTTGTCGCCTAGTTATAACAGGTAGTAAATACATTTGATTATGATTGGTTACGCTAAATAAGGGGCGTGTTTCCCATACTAAATTTCCTAGTTTAAATATCGCCACATCGAAAAATCGAATTAGTCTAAGCTTTGCTGCAAGAGAAAACGTACGTGGACTCCAAGAGGAATTTGAAAGATATTCTATGTCGTAAAACACTTCTCCAAGGGACCAGAGGATTGAAAGTTCAACGATCACAATTTGACTGTATGAGCGAGAAAAACACAAGGTATCTGTGTCAAATTTCCTGAAATTCGTTTAAGCCAATATAATGTTTTGCTTGAATTATTTGATATGTGCATGAATTTAGTTGTTTAAATTCGTAAATCGATTCTCTTGCTATGAGTATAACTGTGTTGAGTATATATATATATATATATATATATATATATATATATATATATATATATATATATATATATATATGAATTCGTACAATAATCTTCATTATATAAGATTGTCGAATTGTTCGAATGTGCCGTCTTGTTTTTATAGGAATTGGGTATTCTAAGAATTCATGTATGACCTTTATTGATATGAGTTAAGGGAATCCGGTTTGACTTCACCGATCTTAAATGACTTCACGTATGATAAAGACTTGAATGTGTGTATTCGCTGAAATAGCGTAATTACGAGCTGCAATGAATTTCATTCATTCATTTGTGTAATTGAGACGAGAGTGGAACTGTTCTAGCCATTAGGAAATACATTAATTTTATGGAACTAGGATTGTTTGATCTGCCATGCTCGGCACGAATAAATAGCCTTTGGTATCTGTTTGAATGCCGTAAGATCTGATAACGTAACTAGAAGGGGAGGAATGATCTATTCCCATTATAATAGCCGACAGAAAAAAAACAAACATTGGTTGTTCTCTATTTATTTTAAAAGGGGAAAATAGCTCTTCAGACGTATCTTCAGATGTATCATCCGACGTATCCTCAGATGCACCTACGCAATGACGCAATCAATTAGCTGTGTATCTACATGCTTACATAACCACCTACCCACAAAAAAAGAGAAGCAGTAGAAAGGTTGGTAAGGAGAAAGAAAAAGGAAGGAACGAAGGGGCAATAGGACAGAGAACAGCTACAGGGAAATTGAAGAGAACTAGGAATAAGCGGGTTATGCAATTGTACAAGGCAACGATTTCGAGTGTTCGCTCGATCGTATGATGACTAATTCTATCCCCCAAAACAGATCGGCTATTTTTATAAATATATTTGTGTTTTTGAAATTCGGTGAAAGATTTAATCCAAAGAAGTGTATCTTCCTAATGCATTGTATTATCTCCAGTGTTTATGTCATTGATTAAATTTTGATTCTTTTCTGTTTTTTTTTATATCTGCTCAGATCTATATTTATTCCACCTATAAGTTTACAAATACAAAAGATCAAACTATAATAATTTTTTCAGCATTATCATCTGTTCATTATATCTCGACTAGTTTGACAACTGAAATATTTGATCCTATCATAGTGTGCGTATGGGAAGAACAGTTTGGTTACTGGTGAAAGAGTTTTCGTCTCACACATAGGCTTGCTGGTTTCACAAAAGTTATATCATAGACTCGCGAATGAAAATAGAGCCCGGTAATTGAGCACTAATGGCATTCAATAAACAGCTCTCAAGGGAAATTTGGAAATGAATTATGGCTTTATCAGATGATATATATGTCTTGCGAACAAGTACGATTTATGACTAGAAGTCTGCATTCCCATCAAGAATGATACTATATTTTGACATCTCCTACATTTATGGTAGACAAAAGAGTCAAGTCGCCAAGTAAGACATGTCGATATAAGTATGTCGCATTTTACAGCACCTGAACAGAACAGTGACTGATTGGTTTGTAAAACATATAACTCGATCTCACAAAGTTGTAGAAAGACAAAGCCATCCAAATGTAAACAAGAGGTTGATTTAAAACATAAAGATGCTAAAGTTCTGTACCATTTATGTAAAGTAACAGGAAACAAACATATACTACTTAAGAAGACGGTCAAATTTTGTTATGCAAATCGCCACACACACCGCCTCAAAGAAAGTAGAATATATATATATATATATATATATATATATATATATATATATATATATATATATATATATATATATATATATATATATATATATATATATATATATATATGTATAGAGAGAGAGAGAGAGAGATGGATGGATGGATGAATAGATATATAGATAGGTAGATAGATATAGATATATTGTCTATGGTTTGTTGGAAGCACATGAATGATTCAAGAAAACCTTATGATGGTGAACTTTGACCAAAGTACTGAGCCGGTAAGCGTCCACTTACAGTGGGACACATTCTTGTAAAGTGTAATGACGTTCACCTGTATAAGTCGGGATTATTTTGATTTGAACTCTGGAGATCTTATGATAATATACCAACATAAAACAATCTGTCATTTTCAGATAATGTGTTTTCTTAGGAAAAACAAACCGATATTTTAAGGATTTTAAGTTTGTATATAGTTTTCTTCTTAATTTTATAATAACTATGAGACCTTTTATTTTATCTTACAATTCCATATGCTTGTGTTTATTTTGAATGCTCTAACTGTGCAGAAACCTTTTTTTGTTTGGGTATGCAGTACAATAGCTACACAATTCTAGAACTTAAGATTCAACAGTACCTTGCCATTATTGTGATAACGAGGCGGTAAAATATATGCACATATACAATCACTGCTCTCTCTCTCTCTCTCTCTCTCTCTCTCTCTCTCTCTCTCTCTCTTGGCTAGCTGATCGGTCAATTTTGCATTTAGCTCATATCAGCCATTTCCTATTTAAAAGTGTTTCATTACGAACAAACCCTTGAAAGCACCAGTCCACAAAATACCGCAGCACACAATTGCCCTATAATGACTACCTAGAGTGATGAGAAGAGAGTTACATTCCAGTCAAATTCAAAATTTTCTCGACACATTAGGAATTGTCAGGACATGAGAACCTGAACTTCTTAAATTGTAATGTTGTAATGTGGAATGCTTGATCAAATGAAATCACATCAATATATATATATATATATATATATATATATATATATATATATATATATATATATATATATATATATATATATATATATATATATATAGTCTGAAAAACAGCTACGTCAATAATTATTTTAAATTCGCAATGAAGATTGTCTGATATCTGAAAGAGACTAAAGGTGTTTCTTTTACACATTCAGCACGTATATATCTCATGATGCGGAGTTAGAGTAAGAGTTTTGCACATATTCAACGTTGTATATATATATATATATATATATATATATATATATATATATATATATATATATATATATATATATATATATATATATATATATATATATATATATATATATATATATATATATATATTATACCGCGGAGAAAGAGACTCAACGTTATACACATTCAATACGTATAGCACAAGCGGAAGAGATAGACTGAAGAGTATTTTTGTATACTCAACAGAGCTATATCACGAGCCTAGGATATTCTCATTTTTCATAAATGTACAAAATCTAACAAAACAAAATAAACTGTATTTTTGAAATAAACACCTTAATGTCGACTTCGAGGTGAATCATTTTTGTGTGGACATTCGTCGGTCATCTTTGAATTCATTGTTTTATTCAGTTTCATCTATAAGTGTTACATTTTATCTTAAAATAGTCGTTATGTAAACATTTACTGACACTGCAAGAACTGTTTTCCTTCAAGGCATGGATTAGGGACAGTGCAATATCTTGTCATGTTCAAGAACTATGTAAAATTGATCGAGCAGTTTTGAAACTGTATGCACATTTAGGTTTGCCGTTTAAATAAATCAGGAAAAATAGGCAGATGGTGGAGTAGTGGATTTCTAAATATTTGTAGACGAAAAATACTCAAATTTAAAGTGCAGCAAAAATTGTAATTTAAGTATGCTAATAAATTTTGTCACATAACATGCTCCTCGTTTATATGTAGAGAAAATTGTATAAAGTTGTTTTATAGCATGCCTTTTATACCTAGTGAGAGTTTCAAACCATGCACGAATAATGTTTAAGCACTGTGTTCTAACGACTATGCCAGGAAACACATTTATCGTTGATTGCGTTCATTTCCTCCAACTCCCACTATAGACTCTATGGAATGGAAAATACAATTATATCAAGAATTAGTCAATATTTTGATGGCACAAACAAACATTGCCTGAAAGACTGAAAAAACACCAGTAACATGTCAGCGCTAGGGCACTTTGAAGTAAAAACACGAACGATATTTTAATGGCCTTCCGGCAAAAGCTCATGTTAAAAGGAAAATATCCCATTAGCTGGATTGCTTTTCAAACTCAATATTTAGAAAACACAAGACGATGCACCAATTAAGGTAGCATACTATGAAAGCATTTCCTGTTTGATTAAGTAATAGTCAAGTAGGTTGTGTCATATTGCTCCATCACTGTGCTGTGTACGGTAACACTGGACAACAAATTTTTACAAAAGTCATGTTACTGAAATAAAATTAGTCAATTCTTATCAATTTTTATGTGCTGAACACGAATATGACAGTCAAATTGCAAAATTGGCTCTAGTTTTTTTGTAATCTGCAAGAAATTAATGTTTACATAACGAAATGCATTCCAATAGTAAAAGGTCAACTGTAATAGCCTACCTATAAAAAATCAAGTCATTGACTACATCTTAGATTTCTTCGCCTGTCTCTTGTACAGCTGTTCGGGAACATCTCTGAGGAGTGTCCAGCAGTAGTCAGCCAGCATTGTAGTGGACCATTTTCCCTGGTATCTTTGTTCCATTGTTGCGATATCTTGATGAAAACGTTCGCCGTGTTCATCACTAACAATACCACAGTTGCTAGGAAAGAAATCCAAATGGGAATGAAGGAAGTGAATCTTTAGAGACATATTGCAGCCAAGTTTCTTATACTTCATCAACATGTCTTCTACTAGTTCCTTATAGTTTTCTGCCCTAACATTTCCGAGGAAGTTTGTAGAAACTAGGCGAAAAGCATTCCATGCTTGTTTCGCGTCACCTTCCAGCAAGTTGTTGAACCGGTCATCTTTGAAAAGCTCTCGAATCTGAGGACCCACAAAAACTCCCTCTTTAATCTTTGCTTCGCTGAGTCGAGGGAATTTTTCATGCAGGTATCGGAATGCTGGCAAAGTCCGGTCAATGGCTTTCACGAAGTTCTTCATCAAACCTAGTTTGATGTGAAGGGGTGGTAGCAAGATTTTCTGAGCCTCAACCAGAGCTGGGTGTTGGATATTCTTCTCTCCAATGGCTACATTCTGCCTGTGAGTCCATTCCTTCCTCATGTAGTGCATTTCCCTTGCTCGGCTATCCCACTCGCATAAGAAACACATGTATTTTGTATATCCTTGCTGCAGTCCCATTAAAAGGGCAACTACCTTCAAATCACCACAGAGGTGCCAGCTGTACTTGTTATACTCAATGGAATTCAGTAGCTGCCTTAAGTTATCGTATGTCTCTTTCATGTGGACAGCATACGCTACTGGAATAGATGGAAGAATGTTTCCATTGTGCAAAAGCACAGCCTTGAGACTCAGTTTCGAAGAGTCCACAAATAGTCTCCATTCTTGTGGGTCATGAGTGATTTTTAAAGCATTCATGAGGCCCTCAATATCGGAACAGAATATCAGATTACTTTCCTTTCTGAAGAAAGGCTCCAATTGCTGGTGGCGCTTTCGATATGCAGTAATTGTGACATCTTCTTCTAGAAGATTCCATTGTTGGAGTCTTGATCCTAGCAATTCTGCCTTGTTCTTTGATAAGTCCAAATCACGAATCAGGTCATTTAGTTCTTCCTGTGTTATTCTGTGTGGGGTTGATGATGCACCACAGTGAAAATCTGGATCACTGCATGCTGATGGACCAGGAGAAGAACAGGTCGACTCACCTTTGTCTTCGTCAGATGAATCAAGAGAATATTCTGCTGGAGGTTCTGGAATAGGAAGTCCCTCACCATGTGGAACTGGTCTCAATGCAGACGGAATGTTTGGGTAGACTATTCTCGACTTCTTTCGCTTCGTTATTCCGCCGGAAAGAGGAGGAACCAAGCAGAAGTAACAGTCATTTAGGTGGTTGCTTGGCTCTCTCCACACCATTGGGACTGCAAACGGCATTGATGACCTTTTGCAATTCAACCACTGTGAAAGCTGTGTTGTACATGTAGCACAGCATATATGCGGAGCCCAAGGCTTGTCTTGGTCACCAACCTTGCATCCGAAGTAAGGATGATATGCCTTCTTCACTTGAGAATTGATACTTTTCTTCTGGTTGGCAAATGTCACTTCCCCACAAATATAGCAAAAATTGTCCGCGGTATTAACACACTTTCGAGGCATTACTGTTCTTTATTGTACGTAAATGGATAAAATAATAAGTTTTATGTAACAGTAGCTTGAACTGTCTCGCACAACGTCTAAAATATTTTAAATGCTGAACCTATCTGATTGGGCTTTATATAGTACACTGCTTACGTCAGCTTCAGCAGCCGCCTGGCATTAGTATAATAGGCCTACACATGTATAGTACACTGCTGACGTCAACTTACTTCAGCAGCCGCATGGCATTAGTATTGCATTGCATCAGAAAATGATGCAATCAACTGTGGATGATGTGAGCATGATGGTATTATGCAATGTTACATCATTATTCCGGATGTTGCTGCAGTCCTACTGGAGAAATTTACACAGTGAAACATAGAAAATGAGGTATATGAATATCTTCAAAACGAGAGCCAATACAAATTTTTCACGGTTATATTCGTGTTCGGCACACCAAAATACTACAGATTAGGGCCTTTTCAAGTCAGTAATGATTTCACTGTTGACCAGTGTAATAGGTCACCATATATAGCTTTCTTTCAAACAGTCTTTAAGTATTACCGTCAAGTAATTGTTTTAAACCATATATATATATATATATATATATATATATATATATATATATATATATATATATATATATATATATATATATATATATATATATATATATATATATATATATATATATATATGTGTGTGTGTGTGTGTGTGTGTGTGTATGTGTGTATACGTGTGTGTGTGTATGTATGTATATCAGACACTAAATGTAAACGACACACATGATGCAAACATAATAATATGCCCTATGAGATAGAACTATCATCCTTAAAACTTTATGTCCAACGGCTGGTTAATGTAAACTGCTAACATATGACAAGGTTTCTTTTTTTCAAAAAACATCAACAACCCTCCCTCCCAAAAAACAAAACTAATCTTGCTTAATGTAAACCATAATCAATAGATTTTAGATACATTGATACAGCTCCTAATGGAAATTTGGGAACAAAATCGGGTTGATTAGACGGCTAATTTATCTTTTGACGCAATGACAAATCAACATTCCGAATTCTATCAAATGTGAACATCTGGACCATTGACTGGGTATCCTGTCTTGATAGACATATTAGACTAGTTACCCTGTCTTTATAACAAACATTAGGCTGGGTAACCTTTCTCGATAGCAAACGTTTTCTTAGGTGATGCAGACGAAACCAAAACGACAGGTTCATGTATGAAAGATACACGAACTTTGAAGATTGTGTATGTAGCAAAAATCAATAGTGGTCGTCGCAGTAAGAAAGGAGTAACTTTTTTTTATCGTAATTCAAATTTTCTTATTCATAATGATTAAAGGTTAAGCTATTACCTCCATTAATATAGCATGAATGATCATAGAGAGTTAGAAGGTGACTTGAAATTTTTAGCACTGGGGAAGTAAAAAGTGCACGGAGCAGAAATAATCCTTGCACTGTTGAGATGGGGAAAAATGTGCTAGGCACCCTATAATAAGGTTTCAGCCTTTTTAACATATATGTCATTGGCCAAAGTTAAAAGTGTTCAAGGTTAAAATACTCAAATGAATATTGTTTATTTATATCCATACAATAAAAGTAAATATTTAGAATTTTTCCTGTTGAATAAATCATTAGGATGACATCGAAAATTGATATGATAATGCCAAGCACATGTGAAACAAAAACAATTTCAAACACCTTTAATATGTTTTTAAAATGCCAGCGAATTCATTTGAGTCAATGTACTGAACTTGAATATAATCATGATGAACATACCTAGAGAGTCACCGAAACGAAATGCAAATTGGTATGTTTTAAAAGGTCACGCAGACATAAATATCAGACTTAAATAGAAACATGAAATAATTCGACGCTATTGCATGTTTCGCTGATATTTCAATATCGTGACCGTAATGACTATAAAGCTATATTTCCGGTACATAGCTAAGCCACATCTGGTATAGAAGTAGAGATATACAATAGCCCTGGTACAGAGATATCGTTCTGGTTTTTTTGTTTCCAATACACAGGAATAATTATAGAATGCAGAACATTATCTTACAGTAAGGTGTTCTTGTTAATAGACTTTCTGAAGAAGTTATAAAATGTGTTTAAAAAAAAGAAACAACTAAAGAAAAGAAAAAACATAATTGACGTGTCATCAATTATGTTGATGAAATCTCTTGGCAAGGAAACAGACAAACACATTCCATACAGTCTAAGTTTGCATATTATATCAGTCACCAATAATTTAAAGACTAACATATCGTATTTAAGTATTTTAAGAATGCTTTGTGGAAAAATATGAACTACTAGACCAGTATGAGATGTGGTGACTCCAACACATCCATCACTGACAATATGTTATTGAGTATATGTAAAAAAAATGGAACTTTATTACGGAAACAGTGGAGAAAATGTTTCTTACAATCGACGTGCTTGGTTACTGAGTGGAAGAAATGACTTTATTCCTAGTGATTAGATTCCCGACACTGATCTTTTAGACAGAGCTATGACAGCAGACAATAAAATTAACGACAGGGAAAGTCTGTTTCCATAAGTAGAAAGACAATATACTGCTATGTACAAATAGTCCAGGTTGTTTACTTCACTGTGTGTGAAAATAATGTCTGCTTGTATACGTGTATTAGTTCGTGCTTAAACGAAGTAGTCAAGTGCGAATCCTGACTGGCCCTATTTAAAATGGCGCATAATTGATAATAAATTCGTTTGTTCGGAGCCGGTTTTCCAAAAGGATAAAATCAACCAATACTAGACATGCTCCAAGGGTACACTCTAGAGACCATCCTTTCTCTCCTGCCCGGAGTCTGTAGAGAAGATCTAATGTTGCTTTAATTGCCCTTACTATAAAGATGGTATATGCCGATGAGCTGTTTTTTCAGAACATTTTGTATTATCTATTTTATACGACTAAACTTGCTCCGTTTACTTCTTGGTAGTTGGTTTCGTGCCCTTGGTGACACTGACTTTGGAATTTACTAGAAAAGCAGGCTCGCCATACCAATCGCCTCACTGTAGTTAACAGCCTTCTGCTGAGCGTCTTTGCGCAATATCCAACTGCATGAAAAGGCTGACGAAAATCAAAAATATGTCCTTGCTTAACTTGTTTGTATCATTGAGGTAGATTTCATTCCTTCAGTCAGAAGGCCAACGGATTTCTGGAATGTGTTGGAAATAATGTTTAGTCACAAAGCTTTTGTTTCTTTAGTTATTTCATTTCCGAGGTCCCTATCATTTCGATTAACATCACCCAACCTAGTATGAATTCCAAACGAGACATTCGATGATCTCCTAGCGAGCTTGGCTATATACACGGGCTATGAATTCATTTTCTGCCAAGGATATTTCTGTGTCGGAGATCTTTCTTTCAGGTTAAAACCACTTGGGGCATGGCGAGATGCGTAATGCGACTTATTAAAATTCATCTATAAGGAGCGTGACATGAAAGCTTAATTGATCTTAAGGTGGGGATCGGGCGTTTGCTTCTCTGTGGAAAAACGCCTCTACCCTATCTAATTGGCGTACTAACTAGAGAGTGGTGATATCAAACAAAATGTTAGTTGTATTAATATCTTTAGATTCAGTAATGGTACGGTCTTTAACAGAACTGCAAGTACTCTTGTCAATCGTTACAAACACCAGGCCATCTGCAATTGTTTGTTTTCCTCGCCGATTACTTCGATACAACAGCGCATATATTGTTCGAACATCTCATATTGTTTTGGTAAGTTCGTGAGACAGGCAACAAGCGGAGCCTCCCCAAGGGAAAGGTTATTTCAGGGGGCATTTCACCAAGTATCTATTAGCAATCAGTGTCGTGAACCCCCAAGGTAGAAAGTTTGACTGTGTTTCTGATATCAATTACACCAAGCTAATTGTTCTAGATGGTATCGGCTCTCATTGTCTATCAATTATGCATCCTCTGTCTACCCTAATCTAAGCCTGTATGTGTCAGTTCTAAGCTTGAGCAGGTACTCTTGCAGATGTGTTTTTCGTATTCCTTGTCGATGTCAACTTGTTTTGTACTCTGTGCCAATACTTAGTCGTCGCTAACAGTATCGTCAAACGGCACCAACGATTCCTACTCCTTGTCTATAGCAGATGGCTTTGTTAACTCTTCCTTTCGTTAGATCTTATTGCAAAAGTTGAAGATGGTCTGAGTTGTTGAAAGCACTGACGTTTACACGCAGATGTTTAAAACTCCGCACATGATGGTGACGCCGGAGGCAAGCATGATAGCGAAACCGACTGTCATACTTTCGTTCTAGACGTAGGCGACATTGTTGTCACTATTGGCACAAGAGGCTCCATCTACATGGATCGAAAGTGTGACCTACGAACCGTCGCTACGATTGTTGAGGGGGTAATAAGGTAGAATATGGAGCCCAGGACAATGATAATATCGATGCTGTGGATAAGAGTAAAACCACCAAAGGTTTGATTGTTCTGCATAGAGTTGCAGCGATAGAAGCGAAAAACATTTATTTCGGCGATTGTCTCAATAACTGACATACTCACAGCCTTTAAGGCAGTAGCAGCGCCTTGCCCAGACGTTATAGCATTCTCGACCTCTCGGCCAGGAGTTTCAGCATCGCTGCAATCTTGAGCGATTTGCCTCTCTCTGAGCAATAAATCAAAACCGACGAACTAATTGATTGTGGGTGTATTTGTTATTTGCACTTTTTTAATTCAAATGCACTTAAGGAGTTTGAACAGTCAATGTTTGTCTTCCAGGATTCGTGTTATGAGTTTGTACCAATGCCGTATTCAATAGTAGCCAATACGAGTTTCCCAACGGGCTGGTCTATTACGATAACCACCTGGAATGGCGTGCACTACCTTCCATCTACAATTTCGCCAGGAGATTAATCTAGTTAAAGTCAATGTAGAGCAGATGGACATTTCTCAACGCCCGTTGATTGGGTATTGTTTGCGTACTAGCTCTGTATTATACATCTACCTCAAACTGAATTAACTGAAGAGACGATAAGTTGGGTCATTGAGCACTGAGCATGATATTGACTTTGAATTCATCTATCGTTTACAGCATTAGCAGCCTTGATTATATTAACGTAATATTCAAGCAGTAGCACCCATCAGGGATAAGGCCACACTTATTATGTTGATGCCTGGAGTCATCTAGGGTCATTTGCTGCAGTTCGATGGCCCATCTAGAAGTTTGTTTAGACTATGTATGATCAGAACCGACTGAGCAAACAGTGGACATATAGCCATAGGTTCTTTAGTTTAATAGCGAAGCGAGTTATATTGTATGGGCAGGTAAACAGGGTAAGCGCACATAAACGATCTGCTGATCAAAATATACGATGTCACCGACATGTACGTTATTTGACAGTTCGCAGTCCGAATATATACTAGTCTGGAATTCCGACACATCAGATCGCGAAATGTAATTCTGCAGAACCAGGTCAACTTCGAGAACTGGTATGCGACCACAAAATGAGGCGTCAGCCAGCGGGTTAACCTGATGCCAAATTAGCTGTTGGCAATGGCTCCGGGCTTTTACTGATTTCAGTTCCAGACAGACTTCATCAATCTGTAAAACTGAACATACACCGTTGCCTACGAACGCCTTATGCAATATGCAGATCTGGAACGCCAGGCATTGGATAATATATTACTATTAACCTACAGATAACAGAACCTTTCCAGAAAAATGTCATTTCATTCCCAAAATATTTGTCCACCATTCACAACATTGGTCTGCAGGATGTAATGGATGACATTATTTATACTTAGTATGGGTAGAGCGACTCAATGATAAGATCATATTCCAACGTAATGGCTTTTTTTGATACACAAATATAGTATCGAGATCAAAGGAAGCAGAAGCTGTTCTTTGTCATCATGAAATATATGGTCATCCGCACGAAAAACACCCCCATCTGCCTATGAAATATCAGGAACTCTTCGACTACGACAGAAGCAAACCTGATTTGGCCCTAGTTGGGATGACCCATGCCTATTTTAATTTTACATGAAGATCAAAGCAGCTATAACAACAGGCACATTGTTGCCAACGCTACCACCATGATTGGAAACAAGCTTCAGGTTCACCACAGTTAGATCTGTTCTTAATAAGTTCTTCTAGCAATCCCTCAAGAACCGTTTTTGAGCCATCGAGTTTGGAACATGAGTGTGAAGTGTCGAATTTTGAATTACAGAAATTTTAAAGTTGAATGCATTTAGCAATTAAAGTCTTATCACAGTTAAGCCAGAGAAGTCTTTGTGAAAGGTCACTTCGAATCTTCGTCGTTCATCTCCCCCATGTCAGTGTAAACTTCAAAGGAACAATATTACCGACTCAGTGAAATTGACCGGCGTATCTTAAAACGGTCTTTAGAAGTAAACATTTGAGCTACCAACCCTAACCGCTTGGTAGGAACCTATGTCCACTTATCATATTTTCAAAGAGAAAATTGTCACGCACTGTCGTACACAGATTCTGAGCTGTCTAAATCTGATGAAAGAAATTATTTCTTTGGGAAAGATTAGGGACCCTTGCCTACGATTGGTAGAATAAATTGGGGCGTACACTGTAGAGCAATCTGATTTTAAAGTGACGACCCTAGTGTAAATTCTTTAGTCTGGAAACTTCCTAGAAGAGGAAAAATTGTCTCGACTCCGTGGAAGTATAGATTAGTGCTTTCATCGTGAAACAAGAAAGGGACCAGTGGTCGTCTTGTAAACGGAAAGGTAAGTCCTGGAAAAAATACAGCGACAAGGTACGCAATTTTAGTTTCACGTAATATTCTATAATTTGATTACTTGTTTTATGCAAATGTGTTTGCTATGACTAGGTTTCTATATTACGTATCGTTTATTCAATTCATGGAAATGTGTTGACGTTAGAGTTGTTATGCAACTTATTTTATTCAATTTCATAGAAATACGTTGATGCTAGAGTTATTATGCAATTTATTTTATTCAGTTTCATAGAAAGTGTTGTTGCTAGAATTGTTATGCAATTTACCTTTTTAATTATACAGTTATTAGTTCATTGGTAGAATTGATTGCATGCGATCCAAATGTTCATATGTGCAGGATTTCATATGGTTATATGAAATAACTTTCTTTGTTGTTAGGACGATACAGGTCATCGCGAGTCACGATAATTACCTAATTATGTCTGATTTTATAATTCTTGGATAATCTTGTAGTTAAGGAATGCCGTGAGTTACTTTCTTTTGAATTTCCTGCAATAGTGATCGAACATGTAGAAGCATATATAAATTAATACGGTAATACTTAGTAGTCACGTGGTAACTTAAGGCTGCCATTGGAAGCGAGGTCAATGTCCTACCGTACTAAATCAGAATTTACGCGGTGTGTGGATAGCCACAGGTTTTGAATAACAATTAAGTGAATTGCAGTATGTGCCTCTAACAGAAAGTGTACATTATTATGGGGCAAATTTGTCCTTCAAGGAACAGATTTCGGAGAGAGTAAAAGGACCAGGAAGTTCATGAAAGGGCAGAACCTAGAGTTTTGGAAGGATGAACTAGGAGACGTTGATATACGGTCAAAGTGAATGAAGGTCATGCAATCAATCATGGATATTGAGCTCTTTCACCTCTCTTTATGGTGATGTGATAAATCCAAATTGGACACACCTGTTAAATTCTACTTATATAATCTAATTTGAATTTGAATTGCCATTTTAATTTGTCCTGATTAAATTTGTTATTTTCTTATCAAAGGGGGCTCGTATTGTTTATTTCTTACCAGTATTCTCGCTCAGTTCTCGGTTGAAATTCCATCCTTCTTTCACTCCCGCCTCGCTATAATATCAGGGAGGTCATCCTCTGGATAACGCAGCCAAACCCAATTAACCACCCCTCTTTATAAGAGGGCGACGTTACAATGAGTTAATCATTTTGTACAACATTTGTTGATCTGGAAATGCAATTATTAGTTTATAAAGAACTTTAATCACACTTCCAATGCGACTGCCTTCGTTTTTATTGTATTTAGATATGATCAACAAAATGCAACATTAGATTCGGAAAAATCTGAATAGCAAATATGTAAGCGAACTATTTTGAGTCTATTTCGTTTCATAATGATTATCTCCATTAAAGCATTCACATAAGTTTAAAAGTTCTTTACTTCCCAGGATGTGTATTGGCTCTGCAAGCAGACAATTATATCACATTTAGTGGTGCATGTATGTGCGTATATGAGTCTGAGAGAGAGAAAGGGAGAGGCAAGTGAACTGATTCTTATAAACTTGCGACCATAAAGAGACAATCACATTGCAACTAGAAATTATTTCTTTAAGACTAAATTAATCCAGTGGTGTTTACCTGAAATGACTCCACCGTTTACATGGAATTTACAGGATCAGCAGTACTTGATATCGATGTGTTATGTACCATACAATTAATTTGATATTGGCGTTTGGTATGCAGACACAATGAGCCTCGAGTTACTGTATTTTTACACACTCACATGCAATGTTTTGCTGATTCCTCTCTTCAATATATTTTACTCTCAACTGTAATACAACTTAAATATCGTCGATAGATAAATTCATTGCATCTATGTCACTCCTGTATTTTCGTCTACTCCTTTATTTCATCAGGGACTCTCAGTTGCATGTGTAAGACTGATAGTATCTCAGACACACATTGCCGTGGGTGTGACTGGATTTCTTCCACAACACCCCGTTTGGATTACACCATTTCTTTGTGCAATTTAATTTCATTCGCAGCTGAATGTTAAATGATTTGTTGAAATTGCACATCGTACAAAGTTTGTCCAGAAAGAATCCATAGTTCACGTTGTATATCTTGTTCTGAACACATTTCAAGGGACCATTAAGTGTCCTCGTGATTATATCAATATTTACCTTCACTTTTGTGTAAAATCTCAGACTAGCATAACATATAGTCTTTAATACAGTACTGTTTTGTGTAAATATCGTTTACCCATCAAATCCTTTTTTTTTTTTTTTGTAAATTGTAAAACCATTTTCTGGTTTCATTTAATGTATAATACCGCCAACATTCTAGTGGGATGCGCTGTATTAAAACTTTACACTTCAGATTCTTATATTTTCGTTTGGATCCATTCAGGTTCTATCCAACAATTGAATGATATTTATGCAAGCTACTGGACTTTCAGGATCGCAGTAAAGGTGTTTTAAACTCTACTCATTGCCGGTCATTTAAAACTTAATTAAAACAAATAGAATAATGTTATTGTTAATAAGTTTCCATTAGGTGTTATCAAAAGCCAACATGATATCCATAGTAAACTTAAAATTCATCAATTTGTGCATCAAAATATAATCTATCTCCATGTCCTATTTTAAACTGAACAATACAGATTTATGTTATGAAGTCTGCAAAATGTTGCGACTGTACTGTGCATTTAACTTGACGGAACTGTACCCTTTTAAACCACCCATAATATATTCATTGAAAATAATGTGTAAATCTGCATCTTTTCGGAAATATTGGAGCATATATTTTTTATATTTGAAATAAATACATTTACGCTCTTATTATCTTGAATGTGAATATTATTTTCAACATGACTAGTTTTGACTACACTGTTATCTTATCCTAATATGTAAACAAATAGGCATTGTGAATTAAACAGACTTTCTCTCCCTAACAGAAAATCACTCTTGCTAAAATAAGATGGATAGTAACAAAGATATAAAAAAATACGTTTTGCTTTTTGTCTGCAAATATTGTTTCACGAATTCTCTTCTTTTATTTGAATTACTCCTTGACAAATTACCAGACTACCAACATTGTAAATTACATTTTCGCTTTCAAATCAATTATTCCACTTCAATCTATAACATGTATTCAATTCATTTCTTTTTAATGGAAAATAATCACTTCCTTTCCAAGCGAAAGAGAATACTTATTGATAAACTCCGATAAAGATACAACTTTCTCGTTTTTTATATAAATCATGATGTCAGAAATTAGTGGCATTTATTTGTACTGTCGGTTCGATTCTTACGAATCGGAAATCAAATTATACCTAGTTTATTTGTGGACTTTATAGCAACACTTTTACCCGATTGTTTCACAGACTGATGCTGATGAGAATGTTCGTAAATATTTCAACCACGCTAAGACATTCGGTTATTTAGAGGCAGCTTTGTATCAATAATTGTGCAAGCGAATTAGAAATTGTACGTTTAAGGCTGTAAATTAAATTGGTCTAACCAAATTGTAGTACCTCCAATTTTATTTCTAAAATTGTTTTCCTTTCTGCAGTTGAAGATTAACGACACTACATTGCCATTTCTTTCTTGGATATTCGAGCAAGTCTGTCTCCAAAGGAAGAGGGTATCATCGTTTTGTCTATGGCGTGAGTCTTTATTGGAATACATCATATTTTCACTTTGTCTGCTCCATTATTGTAGAGTCGTGCTTCTGACAGTTTGCTGTTATAGTAATCCTGTACGACAATATTCTAATTTTCTTATTGAGACGTTCAACTGTTTTTATAACAAATTTCCTTTCGGTGTGTAACGCAGTCAACGACGCCGCCTAAAACAATTACTCAAAGTGCAGCATGTACCAGTGGCCATTATTACGAGATCACCTCTTGTAAATACCATTGATTATACGCATAAAAGAACTATGACTTATAAATGGGTCTTCATAATAAGCTGATGGTCTTTATAGCAGGGTTAACTATTTCTATCTCTTTTATATACAAATAGTGTCTATATTAAAATTGTCATCAACAAAGAGGCCAAGGGGTAGGTATTAGACAAAGAGTAGACCGAATATGGAGAGATTTACGATACTTGATTGATTGATTGATTGATTGTTTGTTTGTTTTTTGTTTTTATTTACAGGACTGAAATGATAGATAACTTGAGGGATTTTCAGATCTGAAAGTCCTTTACAATAAACTAGGAATTTTACACAAGACATGTTGGAATACATGCTGTTTATTGGTGAATTTGGAGTATATTATGTCAAAGATGCCGTATATCGGGTGATCAAAGTTTTATACTTGTAGGCATAATTCATAAGTCCAGTCTTAAGTTGTGATGTGAAGAGTAAAGTTATACAAATCAAACAAAAAGGGAAGAAAATAGATGGTAAAGAGGGTGAAACAGCGAGCTACGATCAAAGACCAAGTGGGTGATGTTCATAAATTGTGGACATTAAGACGCACGTGTCTCAGGAGAACATTTCTGTAACAAAAAATGTATAACGTAACCGAACTAACTTTATTTTGAGGATTTTCAATATACATACACTGTTTTCATAACATTGTCATGGTAATTTAAGTTTGGAAGAGAGAACTTATATATGCGTCTGTGTCATCCCTTGTTTGCTTTCCTGTGCACTACGTCTCACGTTAAACAGTACGCATTTGATTAGGTCTTTCCTCGTGTAACGCGATTCATGCCTCTTGAATAGTTATTATCTACGCCAAGTTTATTTTCAGATGTTGATTCTCCATCCGATTCTGTAGAATCTAATGGATTGTTGAATTAAAAACAAAATCGCTTGATCATAAGCGGCTTGCCGATGATCCAGATAATAGCTAGACATTAAGATGTTTTACCAAGAATCTCTTATTGTTTTTCGGCTATGAGAATCGTGTGTCTTGCCCTAAGGCACAACAAGGCACAAGGCAACCGATCTGGTCTGCATGGAAATTGAAACTACCAAGCTTACCACTATGACATGATTGGTTAGTGTAAACATTGCACTTCGTATGGGTATATAATGCCCGAGAGGCGAAATAAATTTTCAAACTTAAACTTCAGTTACTTACTTGGGGACCTATGTTTGTTAATAAAGTGAAATCTGAAGTAAATGATATTCTTCGTTAAACCCAAAATCTCGTGTCAAACTGACGGTTTTTCAGCATTTAATGCAAAACAATACCTAATCAGATTTAGTGATTTTGATCTCATTTTCAGTTCTGTTTTAATCAAACAAAATATTGCTAGAGATTTCATGCTATCGGACCATTGTTCCCCGCATTGATGAGTCCTCACAGAGATTTGTGACCTTAAACGAACATCCGTATTCATTGTAAATTAATGCAGGGAATTTGAAAGCCTACTACGACGACCGTTATGACGAATTTGAACTAGTGGTATTCTACTGCACTGACTTTTATAATGGATTTAGTTTAGTGATATCCTGTAACACTGGCCTTTATAATGAATTTAGTTTAGTGATATCCTTTAACACTGGCCGTTATAATGAATTTAGTTTAGTGATATCCTGTAACACTGGCTGTTATAATGAATTTAGTTTAGTGATATCCTGTAACACTGGCCGTTATAATGAATTCAGTTTAGTGATATCCTGTAACACTGGCTGTTATAATGAATTTAGTTTAGTGATATCCTGTAACACTGGCCGTTATAATGAATTTAGTTTAGTGATATCCTGTAACACTGGCAGTTATAATGAATTCAGATATCCTACAGTACTACGATGTCTGTTATAATGAATTTAGACTGGTGATATCCTTCTAGGCTGACCGTTATAGTGAAATTAGACTAATGACATCTTTTTACACTGACCGCTATAACGAATTTGGACTGGCCTTAAGTAAAAAATAGCACACTGTCTGACTTGCGTAGCGTTGACGAGTCGGGCGTATTGAAGACAATCCGGTCTCAAAAATTTATATTGTATGACGATAATGTAATATGCACCAATCACATTATTACGTTTTATTTGAGCAACTTCGTGATGCACATATTACAAAATTATGTCATGTAGTAAAGTCCATTTGAAAGTTTAAACGCGTGAAGTAAAATTATAGGAAAAGAAAAGGAGAGTAAATGGAAGGTAAAAGAAGTAAACACTTGTACAGGCAATCCCATTGAATAGAAAGGAAGGAACCTATATAGATATTTGTAATGGTGTCTACTATTCACCTTTAACATTTTAAACAGCAAAACCAAAAACAACTTAAACAGGAACTGACTGTAAAGATAAATTATTTGTTAATGTCTTCCATTGTCACATAAATCACCAATCTGCGTAATGTTTACGTTTGAAAATGCCTCCCACACACACTCTATGCAAAAACCGATAAAATTGGTCGTTCTACAGTCCAGATGAGGAACGGAGACCTGGCTTCACGAACACCAATGTGTATGTTCTTGCCGGTCGTACTGAATGCTGCGTGTCTGGGGCCAGATCTACTTCGAGTCCTCTGTAGTTTAGCCTAAGTCCGCAAAATACTCAGTTTCCGTGTGTCATCAGGAAGAGACAGGGCACAAGGTTTGGTGTTGTATAGGCCATATACTGGCAGGGCGAGGTTTACACACTCGACACCCCTTGTTTCATGGCTGTTAGCCAGCGGTGGAAGCTAAAAGCGAGAGCGAAAAACACTGCTGCACTATACTGTCACACTAAATCTGTGCGTGTCTGTGAATGTGTGTAACAATATGAAGCTTAGCTAGGATATAGCATGTCCTACGAGATGGATGAAACTTTTCGAATACTGTATCCGTAAAAATCCCATGTCTTATGTTGCACTTTAATGTCACAGCTTTGTTTCCTATGTATTATAATTTCAACGATGGCGGGGTCTTTCCTGTCACTTTCTGACTAAATCGCTCTTTAGTAACTAAACATTTTGACACGTATGAATATAATAGAAATGTCAACATACGTATTCGCATGAGGTATGGAGGACAACAACCCAAAATTTCTTATCCGCTTTAATTTATTTTGTCTTTCAGTAAAGTCATTTTAAAATTAGGAAGCCAGTGTACCTTACATACGCATGTAAGCACCTGATAAAGATGAAAAAAAAACCTCGGCAAAACCTTTAGAAAACTGAGACATCTGCCATTGTAATGACTAGTATGCTAATTGTCAGGAAGAACAGCCTGAATATTCCTTGCAATGTACAAGTTTTTTGTGTCCGTGGGGTCAGATATTGTTTTCTGCTCCACGGGATAGAAATGTCAGACCATTTTGGATCTTTGTTATACGGGTTCTGTAGTTCATTCAGAAAAAAATGAACCTTTATAAGTAATAATCCCACGATCTACCTCTGCAGTCTGTAATTTGATTTCGCTAGCGGAATTTGCAAAAGTAAAGTATCTTGGTTCGGTTACCAAAGATTTTTGTTCCGAACGAAATTATTTAAATAGAAACATAGTCTTGTTCAAGCACGAAAACTGATAGAGTAGGAAAAAAGATGGCGACGTACTGACCGCCATTTTGCCTCAGTACATAAAAACTACTACATTTGGCACCTCCAATACCCGCCCTCTTGCTTCTGTTGAACAAAGAAATAAGCTTAGGATCAGTTTGGAAGGAGCAATTACGTCACTCAATCAAAACAGCTGACCAATGATCATAGTTGTAGTCTAAAATCAGCCAAAATACAGCCCAGGTTCCGAATTCTGGAAAAGGTAAGTAACTTAAATTCAAGTCCCTAACTAACAAATTTCATGATATGATACATAAGGTAAACCTACATCATTGCAAACTGGCCAGCTGGTAGAACGATTGAATTGAAGAGAAATATAAATATTATAGTTATTCTACCTTCTTTCTTGTTAAATTTAGAGACTTCAAACGTTTTGTCTTCGAGCTTGAGTTAGGGTTCTTGCTTAGAAAGTCTTGAGAATACGAGGCCTGGTCGACTAGTGATGTTATCCTTTTTATTCTGTCTCGTTCACATCAAAGCCTTCTTCACTAACCATCAAGAGTCCGTGGTAGCTGATATTAAGACTTTCTTTATAAGGTTACGGTAAAGCGCAGTATTGAGATTTCAGATCCGTCAATCCATTTACTACATTTTCATAACCTCGATACATAGCCCATTCTTCACAATAACGGATCAAACATGCATTTCATGGTATTGCAAGACAATATCATCGTCAAAATGGTTTCTTTGTTCATGTTTGCCCCAAGCAGACGGTTTGGGCTCATTTGTTTGGTTCCATAATTAAATGGGTTTCTCTTGCAAGGTTTACATTTTATATTACTTTTATTGCAACGTGAATCCATTTTTTCAATAATCGTTCTTGCCAGAGAATTGATATTGGCGTATTTAGTTCGATAATCTTGAATGGATGTATCCTGACTCAGAGCCAATCGGATCAACGTTTTGTTAAAGCATGCCAGCGATCTGCACCATGACGCTGTTTACGAATATACGTTACAATTATTATGCATGGAATCTACTAACTTGGTTTCAAGACTTGCCACGATTTCGTACGCAAATTCGCATTTCATAATAAAAATATTTTTGATAAAAGTGTTTTCATATTAAAGAAAAAGATCGCATGGATAGTACTCACACACGATAATAAGGGCTGTGAGGGCGTTAAATAAAACCGAAAACTTCAGCATCATCTTGCAGCGTTATATATTGTTTGAGAAAGCGGAACGGTCATGATCAATATAGCAAGTTATCCAATGGAGCTAATTTATATTGGAAATTTGGATTTCTCAGTGTATTGGCATTCACAGCGACGCAGAGGGAGCTCTGTTTCCCTTTAATAGTAGTTTTCTCCTGTTTACAGTTGAATTTATATTGGTATTTAAGGGAGTGCATTTTATGCGGCCAATATTGCCTTTAATCTAGGAAGTAATGTTTTCATGATCGCATTTTATGCGGCTAATATTGTCTTTATTATATGGAGTAATATTTTCAAGATTCGAATTTAATTAGATTTGCTGAGCATGTACATGAAGTTTACCGTCCCAGGCACCATTTCACTCAAGACTTCGAAATATTTTTCTGCAAGCGAAGTAAATGGGGCATGGACTTTATGAAATAGTGATCGAATACCTAGAAACAAATTTTATATAACCATTTTGTAATTGTGTCTGATTTTTTTCAGTGGTAAATCAAGATAAAGTAAGACATTATGTTACAAAAATGTGAGTTATATTTCATTTGATGGATATGTAAAGAAAGAATAAAAATATTTATACATTTAGACAAGTGCAAACGTAAAACATTTTCATTGCAAATATAATCTTGTATATCTCTCATTTTTCAGCTCCGTAAAGTTTCTCTTAGTAGGTATGGATTAACTGTTACATAATTTTACTATGATATCCATCCGCAAATGTTTCTAAGTTCGATATTAACTTCGAGTTTGATGCTGCCGATGAATACATCAGTATTTCTACATATTATATACTACACTCTTTTTCCAAACAGAGCGAAACAGGGCGAGACATAAGGAAAATCTAAAGTATATGTGGTTTTATCTATTTTCAATTAAACCCTTTGTAAGAGAATGTTTGGTATAAATAAACGATTTATTCCTCTGTAGGCAAGCAACATTCAGAGATCCAAAAATAAAACTTGATTAAAACAATGCCTAATAAATTCGTTTGATGAGTTGTTCTATAGTAACACATTGACATAAACATCAATTAAACTGAACATCACCACTTTTTAAATTAATTATGGTAATTACAACCGTACATGCAAATTAATAAAATGAACATGTGAAACAAAGGCCATAAATGACACGTCATATAGCGGGGACGGGACAGTGAAAATTATAAATCGAGAATAGATATTGGGTGCTGGCGGCATCATTTTCTAAAATGTAATTACATCCCGCAACAGTTTGCACAAAAATGTTTTCTTTTAAAACAAAAAAGAATGCCTAATTAATCAAAATTAAGAATCACTAGACAACTGTACTATTCTATATCAATGCAACACTGAAGGGACACAACATCACCGAGAAAAATGGAAGATGCACTAGCTCAGGATAAAGACAATCAAGATTTGATTTTCTATTTTGCATATCAGACAACTTAATTCAGCAGGTTTCATAGAGGTGACATAAAGATTTTGTGATTTTAGCAGCAATGTCGATATATAAGCATCATATCTAATTGGGTCAAAATTTTGTTAACGCTGGTTGTTCCACAACATTAGAAGAATCAAAGTGTCAATGTGTTGATTTAAAAAAAATTAAAATGATTTGGTCGAATGTTTTAGACCAAATATAGATTTATTGATTGTTCTCATTCATGAAAACATGGAACTAATCCTCACATCTTCGAACGTAAGTCTGTTTGAATTGTGGTTGAAAAGCAAATCCATAAATAATAAAGAACAAGTTTCATTTTTATTTCCATATACAAAACACTTTTGTCTGCATATTCAACACGTACATCTTCAACACGTACATCGGATAACAGAAATTATGATACAAACAGTGATAACACTGACATAAGCTATTTTAAAGTAGTATATAACAGTTAGAACATTTACCACAAGATTGTGGCTCATGATATTCAAGAGAAAAGAATACTTAATGGATAATATGTCACTGGAACATGTAAGTGTACACCACAGTTTTTGGCAGTCTAAAAAATTTTTTTTGTATTTGCTGCTTACTGAAATCAGCATGACTATATATCGCGTACTTAAGGAATACTGGAGACAGATAACGGAGCAAAATTTAAGACAGAAATTCTACAAGGCATAAAAAACATTGTGACACTGTTTATAACTGATTTAAATGTAAAACAGAACAATGCTGTTGAAGCTGATTGTGTTCATTTATTAGCAAGAGACATGGTTATTACAACGAGAACTTAAGAACAGAAAAAAGACAAAATGAGTACAAATTTTGGAGAGAGAGAGAGAGAGAGAGAGAGAGAGAGAGAGAGAGAGAAAACTAGAGCTAGGATAATAACAGTCCTGTCGGTATATTTTCCAGTAATATCAGATATTCAGATAATTCAACACGTTTGAAGCGGTAAAACTAACAATAGGAAAGATAGAGAGAGAAACAATGTTAACAATAAGATAAACAATCCTCTATAAGACCTTTAATGGCTGCAGACGCTATTATAGTTTACTGCTTGACATACTTAAAGAAACCGTAAATTTGCCTACATTTATGAACCTCGCAGATTATATTATTTTATTTACTCCTCCGACCAAAAGCAAATATAAATCCACTAAATTCAAAATAAGTATCAAAACCTTTACATGAACCCAGTTTATCGGCACTCTTGAGCAGCTAGCTTATTGTACTTCAGATACGGAACGAATATCATTGTCTGCTGATGTTGAAGCAACATCACCTCCACCCCATCTAAATCTTATATAATATTGATATAAATCGATAATGCTAATATTGCTATACCTACTACAGCGTGTGTAGCGGGTTTTAATAACACGTTGTTTCAGGCACTGAACACATGGTTATTATGCTTGCTATTTTGAAATTATGTTTTCAATATTTCCTCTTAAACCTCCCTGAAATTGTATTTGATGTCGAACCCTTTGCGCTTCTTTCTTGCTCTCAGTACTTTACAACAGTTTATGCAATATAATATTTTTGTTTTGGTCTCATGTTTTGCTGTTTTCTTTTCTAACTCTTGAATCTTTGTTATTTGTATATTTCATTATCCGGTTTGAACGATGATGCCCTTTATCTGTGACCTTCTTATTATAACCGCTTAATTCATTATCGTTTTGTCAAACGTCTCATTCATTTACTCTATATGCATTTATCCATAGCACGATACTGACATATTTAATCACTCTACAAACACTGTACACTTTTTAAAACAAAGAACGACAGTAATAATTTTTACCGGATTTTAATGATTTTTATAATGAACAAGTCAAATAAGATAATCTATTTACTGGCATCTCATGTGATGAGAAAATGAGTGTGTACTGCTTTCCAGTTTGTTTATGTTAAAGAAAAATGAAATGGATCGCATAACCGAAACAAATACCAAACCTGAACATGAACCTTAATGTTGTTTTGATATTGCGCACAAAGAAGTTGAATGTGATCATATAATGTCTTAAGACACAGCAATAAGAACGTGATCTCAGTTGCTATAGAGTATGGAAGGTCTGTCAAGTATGGTATATTCCCAGGTTTCTAATTAAAACAACAGCCTATATAAGTCCACAAATATTGTATAAAGACCATGCTCAGTAAATCTTATAAATACTGAATGCAAAGCCCCGTTTTATTATGTCACGTTTTGGGTAGAATTTGCTGATGCTTCGTGGTTCATGTTTATACATTTCTTCTAGTTCATTCGTAGTTAAGAGCACCTAGGATAATGTAAGATTATGACTATAGACCCGATTCTTGACACAAAGAAACTGCCTATACGTTGCTTAACCATTACGCAACGACCCGACTGCGGTACATTCAAAGGGAATTCTACAACCGGAACGATGATTTAGAGACTCCGGTTTTGCTTTAAAATCAGTAAGGGATGTCACGACCGGCTTGGCAGCAATTTCGGGCTTTGGTAAATGGAAACCCGAGAGTGACAAGTAAGAGCTAAAATAACCCAATGCAATTTTTAAAGAGACCAGACCGTATCCAATAAAAAGTGAGAGATTCATATCTAGAGCGCAATCTCAATAACCAACCGCTTCTGTTCGGACCAAATCCAGTTTTCAATCAGTACATATGTGAGCCTCGCCAAGAGTGGATCATAGAGAAGTTGAGAGACATTAGACTGTACTCGGAGTAGGCGAAGTTTTGCGCTCGTTAATAGACGGGGAGAAATTCTAGGTTTGGATTTGCGAACACGTTCTTCTTGAGGCGACATATTTGTCTCACCTTCATAGCTAGCTATTGTAAGATTGATATGTTACTATGTAAATTTCTTAAAATTTGAATTTTCTATGTAAACCTGAATAATTTACATATCGTAACGTCGCGTAATAATAGACATGCAATATTAACCTATGTAGAGTGTTAGGCAGGAATCAAAGTGGATTGTGTAATTTACTACGTTGTTGAATCGTAATGCATAACTGAACTTATTAGAGAATTGTGTTATTACTTGTACTTGCATTATAAGTATATGAGTATGTAGATTGTGAATTATTCAGAGTTAGTCATTGTTGGACTTATGCCACTAATTATGTATTTGTATGTCTTTTATAATTCGTAGGGTAGGAATGTGTACGGCTGATATTGATGATGATAGTTACTAAATTGAGAAGTTAACAATTAAGGATGTGTATGCATGTATATGAACTTGTTGATAATAATAATATTTTTATTATAGCACAATTATCGTAGAAAAAGTGTATAAAATATCTCGATGTGTGTGAGTGAGTTGACCCGTTAATTCTTCGCCATTATTCTGATGAAAGGTCTATGAGAGTGTGGTTAATTCTCCTGCGATTATGGTAAGGAGACAACAATATACGTCTTTCTAATTCGACAAAAAGCTTTCCGGGTTGGTGTTTAATGTTACGTCAGCAGTTTGTTTGGAGGCGCAGTGCCGGAATTAGCACGTGACAGAGAGTACCAGAAGTGTCAAAAGGACAGATCCGGTAGTTCCAGGAGAGCACTTAGTCAAGGGTAACAGACGTACCAACGAAAAACAAGAGGCGGTCTGAAATTGAAAGATGAATAACAGAGACTACAATGAAGGGAAACACTCCCACTTAAGACCTTTAATTTCATATGATGAAATAGTAATTGGCAACTGTGCATTTGTTCTAAAGAAACTGCGACTGAGAAATTTGTCGATGAAATTATTTAATACATTTGATATATTTTATTAAATTGTTATACATTTACCCTTGAGTTATTTATACACCTAGACCATCGGCATTGCTAACTGGGGGTTTGGAGCTATTTAAATGTTAATTGTCCACATTCTCTGGTATTAGAAATAATACCGTAGGAGGCACGTGACAGATTACATGGTTGTTATCTGCATACAGATTCTGTTTAGGAAGGCTCAATGTAAGAAATGCTTTCTTGAAGACGACAATGTGATGACACCTTGTTTATGATTGATAAATATGACAATCATGATGATGTAAAATGAAAACCAACCTCTACAAAACACTGTTAGAGATATACCTTCAAAATATTTGTAGATTATAATGCAAAACTACAACTCGTTAGAAACAAACTTCAAAGTAAATAGACTTATATTGGTACTGTTGTACATATAAAGCAAACCTGTCATAAGTTGCAAAAGAAAAAAAATATTTTCAGTAGGGAAAGAAGAAAAAGTAGAAGCTCTCAATGCGAACAAAAGAAACGAAAAAAAAAATGCATGTTTTATTTGTGTAGAGTTTTTCTCTCATTATGCAATATTTGTACCATAGGTGCAGATTGATTCACGGATCCGTAAGGTAATGTGCTGACGATATCAACACAAACCGCTTGTGATTAGCATCACTTCCTTGCGATCTACAATGTAATGAAATAAATAATCGTAGTACATTTTGAATTTCAATTTATCTTTAATTGCACATTTCTGGAATGGTTTTTGTCATTCTTTCTATACAAGATACAATTGGTTTAGATTTTATGACAAAGTGCTTTTATAATTGGAACACCATTTACATCATCCTTAAAATCCTAATTAACCTTCTTCTTTGTGTGCTATCAGATATTTTGTCATTTTTATTGTAACTGTCATCATAGAATTTAATGTTTTACTTGATGTCAATTTAAATGTTTTCCGTATCAACACAGAAGCCAAATAAATATGTATCAATCATGAATGGTCTCATCCTATTACCTTAATTCATTGAAGTAGTTAACTTCATCAGTAGACGTTTTTGATAACTCGGACGTAGGTTTCACTGATTTGATTTTCGTGTTTTTCAAATTGTTTAGTACCCAGTCATCGCCAATAAGTCTTCTCCTTCCAAATAATAGACCTTTATGGCACATCATAAATTTATTTTCTATCTGTACAGTCCTTTACTGCTGTTCTCTTCCTTTAGTTTCCCTCATATTTTCCCTATACATTGATATTCATTTATTTGAATTCAGATTAATGATCAAAGAAGAAAACTTTATGTTTCCTTGTCATTTTAATTCCAGTGTGAAATCAAGCTGTATGTAATCTATACTGACTTATACATTGATCGTCGTTTGTCAAAGTGCATAACTACTTTATGAACAGTTAGTTTGAGACTTTATAGCAATTTATCAAAAGTTGTAATTTTCTTAACTAATTTTCCCTAGTACTTTTCTGGATCAAACAATGAGTCCTTAAAATAGACATGCTGATGTAACAACAATGTCCAAATCAAATATTCTATACTACCAGTACTTCAAACCAACTTATTCAACACGTGCACCTTGTTAACAATTAATCCGTTATACATAGTGTTATTATCTGGGCATATAATGAGTAACCTTGATACTGTCCTTCGCAAGCGTAGTGAATGGATCTGATATTGTCCACATCACC